>VXCM01002448.1:98885-128190 GCA_014773175.1 Lucifuga dentata
TTCTGAGTAAATTCATGAAGCTAACCTAGCTAACTGTCTTGGGGCCAGAATTGTCCTGATTTGTTATGTGGTAAATATCTGATTTATTACTGTCTACTGTTTCTTTATATGATATGATTTGGATTGTATTAGAAGCTACATGTGGCTACGTAGCATTTTTTCCTCAGACGAGCCTTTATAGCTTGTTGATTATTCTAAAGAATAAGCTTGATCAAAGTTACTCACTACTCAAGTACTCTTTTTATAGATACTTTTTTACTCAAGTCATTATTTTGGTAAGTACTCTTACTTATACTTGAGTCACTATTATCACAAAGTAACAATACTTTTACTTTCGTACCGTTTCTGGCTACTTTACACACCGCTGATTATGTTACTGACAATTTCCAAAACATGTTTTAGTTTTCCTGTTCTTTTTTCAAATCCCCTAATCTTTCAAAATCAAATGTTCAGATGATACAAACAGCTTAAATTTCAGCGTTTCGTCTTCTTATACTTTGCAGGATTGTAGAAGGAACAGTCATTTTAATTTCTCATTAAAAGTCGTCTTCTCCTGGGACTATATTTCCTGGCAGAGATCTACATCGTCTTCCATATATCTCCATGTTGGATAAGTTAAATAAAGTTACTTCAACAAAAAACGTCTTGTTCGCTGTGATGGATTATTTATCTGAAGCGTGTTTCAGGTCTCTAAAAATAGATTTTTATACCGTACTGGAATGAACTGAAGCCAATGGCAGTTTGGAAGGTAGGAAAAACAATCTAAAATTTACCACTAACGTAGTATATTTTGGGAAATTGCTGTCAGTAACTTAACAGATATGTGAGTTGTATATATTAGACTCAAACATGCACAATCACCGGTATGGTCCTTTAAAGTCGAGTCCTCTGACATGCTTGCAGAAACTCCCTTTCTGCATAAAAAACCAAATCTGTAACGTCTTCGCTGCTCTGCCAGGCGTAGCCACTTCACGCAGCGATTGGCCGTGTGTGGCGAAGTGTGAAAGTGGGGAGGGTTTTAAATTCTCTTTCAAGCTCCTTTTTTTTTCTTTCTGTCACCGTGTCCGCGGTTGGCAGGGAGAATTGAAAGTGACACCGTGTGAGCGAGTGGAAATCACAAAAAATACACAAAGACACAGAATTCCTGTTAAAACCCTCCACTCTCCTCAAGGGAAAGTGTGTCTTTCCACGTTTCTGTGATTAATTGGGTTGAGATTTAAAAAAAAAAAACAAAACAANCCCCCTCAGGCTACGTTCACATTACAGGCCTTAATGCTTAATTCCGATATTTTAATCAGATCGGATCTTTTTGTGTTGAAGGTTCACATCCATGTTTGTAGTAACATGTATCAGACATATGAACATGCTGAGGTCCTAAACTGCCACGCATGTGCAGATTTAACTAAAATGTGAGCTGCATGCAACAAGAATAACAACAATAACTGTATTTTTGTGTGACAGAACAAACATGGTGACGTAGCTGCAGCGTCCTGACAGGATTATTTGTTGGAGGTCAGAAGATGATGCAGATAATCAGGATGAGAATGAGAGCGAGAAGACAACTAAAACTAAAGCTGTAGCAGCTGCTCTGTTAGCGGCTGCTGCTGCCCGTTAGCAGAGAGAAGTGTGGGTACGAGGGCGGAGCCAGCTGTGGTGGGACGCCATGTTCACACGTCCACAGAGGAACAGTTCTTTGAAAACTTTCTGATGTTCAGAGTAACGTTTGAGGACCTTTACCTGCGACAAACAACGAGGCTGAACAAAAAGACACCAGATGTAGCTGGCTATCATCAGGAAGCGCCTGGCGGTCGGGCTGTACTGGCTTACGACAGTGGCAGCCTACCGCACAGCTGCTAACATTTTCAGCTTTACAAAGTCTTCAGTGTGCTTGATGACTTGAGTAATGCCTCGTGATTTGGCTGAATGCGAGAATTAATCAAGCAGATAACGATGTCCTCCATCTTTATTTTTACCGGCTGCTATGAGGCGCCGACACTGAATGATGACAACATGCGACATGCACAGAGAAGTGAGACGTTAAAAAACCACCTGAATTCTGATCTGAGCGGTCAGACAGCAGTCACATAGCCAGAGATCAGATATGGATCGGATCTAGGACCACATATGAACGTGACCCAGATCTGATATTAAAAGAAAAAACATCTGGTTTGTTCACACTGCTATGAAAAAAATCAGATCTGGGCCACTTCAGAGTGTGATGTGAACATAGCCTCAGTGTGGACATCCTGAAAAGGTATAACTGGCTCCATACAACATCTGCCTCCATGTCAGATAAACCGGATCGGATGACTTTACAACGATTACAAGGCAAAGGATGTTTACATATTTGAGTAAAATCATTCACATAATCTTGGTTCATCATCTCTCAAAATAACTCAATGTCGATTTTAATCAGATTGTGTTTTCATGATGTTCAGAATGTTCCGTTTATTGCCTTAATCAGAGCATAATTGAAGTTTTAACATGAAAAGTGTAAAATCAGCCTGTTTTTCTGCTGATTCTCATCAGAGAGCTGAACAAATGCATCGACACGGACGCAGGATTCATCTCCTTAAGTGGATTTATGGAACGCTAACGTGACTGACAGTTTGTGGGATTTTCCCGGCGTCAGAGCGGCGTAGCGTGTTAATGCCGTGTGTGAGTTATTATGATGTCGAGCTCTGGAAGCGTGTCACATCTGATAAGAAGTGATAATGGGGAATAAATCTATCCGCGGGCCACAAGAGGAGGAAAGAATGTATTGGATAGCAGCTCATGCTTAAACGCAGATAAGGCCGCTGGATGTGTTTACTCATATACAAGGAAGCTGTCGACCTTTGAACCCTGGCAGAGTGTCTGCTTACACTGACCTTTAGCTGCTCCAAATGGAAGTGGGTGATAATGCATTCGCTCTGTGGGCTGAGTGGGGACTTTGTTCTCTGCGAAGGCATGTTAGAAGATTCTATCTGAGTTGTTATTTGGCGGAACAAAGTTTGGGTTTGTTTGTTTCTGAAGAGTTTTAAAGGGAAAAAAAGGCTTTTCATGCATTTATTTGGTCAGATTTACATTCCAGGAATGTCTTTTAGGAACACAGAATATTTAACAACAAAGATTCAAATTGTTGTAGATTATTACGGCCACAGTACAAGGTCTGTTGTAGCTTATCTAACTATAAAGACACTTTCTCTGTCTGTCTGCCCGTCCAGCTGTCTGTCTGTAGAACAAACATCTCTAGAACCCGTCATGTATGAAGCTGAAATTCAGCAGGTTTATTGATCAGGACCCAAAGACGTGCAGCGTCACGTGTGAAGTTGTTTGGATGAGTGGTTCTCAAATTGAGCCGTGCTGGTAAAAAGTAGTCCGTGTGGCAGGATACACTCCAGGTGTGGCAGAATATGTTCCGGTCCACTGACACGGTCTCAACCTGACCCCGTACAGCAGTATTCCTCAATGATTGGACTCCGGTGTCTGGATCCGGACTGAACCACAACAGTCTCCAGACTCTGATCAAATTCTGCTTTTCATATGTATTATTTGTTTTATCTGTGAGACATTGCTGTGATGCAGCGAGTCAGAATTCTCCATTTTCTCCGCTGTAAGTAGTGCTCCGAATGTCCGACTGCTACTTTGGTTTGGTCCAATCACTCAGCATCCTGTCATCTCCATGACAACGATGGGTTGACACGGCGTTGGGCTCATTGGGAGTTGATAGGTGGCCTTTTTACTGCACAATATAATATTAATTAAAATGAACTTAAACTAAGCATACATAATTTTTTTCTTTTGTAATTTTTCTTGGCACTTAGATGGAAAATGGATTCTAAAAAGAGAAAGAGTGGCACGGAGAAACAGCGGACAATTACGGAATTATTCGTCCCCGGCATCACTGGCATTTTCATCTGGCCCAGTTTTTAAACTCGCAAATTTACAAGTTTTAAAACTTGAATATTTTCCGGTTTTAAAAGTCTGCATGCTTATGATAATTCGATGATTTTGCACTAAAAGTATAAGTATTTCTTTACTGCTAAATCTGATGGAAAAGCATAATTTAATAAGGTCATATACTCGCAAAAAAAACCTGCAAATTTGCGAGTTTGAAAACTGGAAATAATGTCCCCCTCATTTTTTTTTGGTCTTATACAGTTGCACCATCGTACCAGCTGATCGTCAGATTCAACAAAGAAAAATTGTGAAGGACAGGAGAGCAGCATTTCAGGCTAAAACTCAGGCCAGAAACAGGCTCCAGTCTGTGTGCATCTGTTCTTTATGTTTTTTATGTTTGTTTGTTTTTTTTGTTTTTTTTTTGTTTTTTTTATGGACTCTTTATGTGCTTTTTATTTATCTTCTTTTTGCATCTTTGATTTTAGGCGTGTTTTTTTTTAGCATCTTACACGGAGTGCTGCTAATGTCAATTTCATTATATTGGTACAGTAACAATAAAGAAATCTAGAATCTTTAATCTTAAACGTGTGTGTGTGTGTGTGTGTGTGTGTTCCTCTCTAATATCTCCCAGCCCTGAGTGTGTAACCTGAACGTGTGCTAATCTCTCAAACGCAAAAATCAATGAGGCGCCCACACACACACACACACACACACACACACACACACACACACACCACATTCATCTCTGCAGTTCCGCCGGTTTGACTCCAGCCTGCACATCTGTGGGATGTTAGCATCATTCATGGATTTTACAAGCATGTTGAGAAACCGTGCACGCTCACTCACTCTCTCTCTCTCACACACACACACACACACACACACACACACACACACACACNCACACCTCCCCTCAGGCCCGCGAGGTAACACCAGGACATGCTAAGACTACCAAAGCTTCACACGGGAACTTATTTCAGTCGTACAGACACGTGGCAGCCGTTTTTCCTTTTAGTGGAAGAAACTAAAAATCCTTCAGCATGAACTCGTCTTTCTGTTTGTTTGAAGCAGAAAACGTCTTTTAACATGTTACAACAGCTTACATACATGTTCAAACTTCAATTATGCTATAATTAAGGCAATAAATCAATTTTTTTCCCCCCTCAAACATCACATAAACGCCATAATTAGACTCAAATCAGGAGAAATTGATTCAAAGATTATGCAGTTAAATTAGTTTATTCTGCCACTTAAACGTAAGAATCAGAGTAAACCATCTCTGCAGATTAAACGAAGAAAAATCATGAAGGACGGGAAACCTGGCATTAACTTTATTACTATTAATCCCCACCTGTACATGAAAGTTTTACAGAAAAGACCATATCAAAAACCGTTCAGCAAACCGTAAAAACACCGCAAGCAAAAGAAAAGGTACAAATACCGTTTATATTCTATAAAAAATACCAATAAGAAAATATTAAGAAGTAAAATTGTCTAATATTTTAAAAAAGCACCAGTAAAAGAAAAGAAGAAAATCAAAAATCGAGCTCCATCATCGTCACCATGGCGCTCAGGCTGCTGCTGTTCTCGCTGCATCATCATGATTACATCTCACATGCGTGTAACACTTTCTCAGACGTGTGTGTGTGGGAAAACAGAAGCAGCGTGTGGGATTTGATGTGTTGAAGTTACACCGATCAATGCAGCACACACACACCCTGCCCTCGGCTTGTTTTTACTGTGCAAACACTCGCACCAGTGAGCAAAGTCAAGCTACAACATGCTAACGTGCTAACGCGGCGGTGCAGCGGGTGGCGGGAACGACGATCTCACAGCTGCTTGAGTCTTAATAGCGTTTGTCTTCACACAGCGGCCTGTCCGCCTGTCTTATGACCACACACAGTCTGCGCTGCGTGGAGAGAAATCAGATTTACTCCGAAGCGCGTCGCCTGTCTGGAGTTTAGCGACGCGTTCGGTAAACGTGGAAAGTTTGATGATACGTGGAGAAACGTGTAAATATCTTATTTTCTTCCAGCAGAAACAGCAGCTGGAAGCTCGTTTTCAGAGATTAAAACAGAAAATTAATTTGCGTTTCTTGACCCGTTGGCTTACAACAAAATGTAAAATTCTAAAGGACCATACCGGTGATTTTGCAGGTTTGAACCCAAGAAACTCCAAAGCATAAAACTGTGTTTTACCTTTCCTGTTATTTTGCCAAGTCCCCTAAGGAAAATCTAACGCAGCATCATTTTTGAGCATATTTGATCAATTATTTTACTAATAACTTTGTTGGGATCAGAATTAAAGGATCATATACATGATTTTCCATATTTAAAGGACCATACCATCCATTTTGCATGTTTGAGCCTAATATATTCAGTTTTCATACACGTAACGTTACTGACAATCATTTCCAAAGCATACTACTGGAACGGTGAATTAAAAATGTTTTTCCTACCTTCCAGACCTCCATTGGTTTCAGTTCATTCTCTATTAAAATCAACTTGTTGATACTGTAAACGTTCTTGGGATAGGTAATCCATCATCACCAACAAGACGTGTATTCAGGTTTTTTTAGAAGTTATGTAATTTTAGTGTTTAAGCTCAATAAAAAGCGTGGAGTGAATGTATGCCTCCACCGGGGAATATAGTCCCAAAAGAAGACCTGCGTTTATGGAAAAATTTAAAGGACCGTGACTTCATAAGGCTGTGTAACTATTAGCAGGAGAAACATGGATTTTTAAGGTGGGTGTATCACTTGAATATTTGATTTTGAAAGATTAAGAGATTCAGCAAAATATCAGGAAAGCTGAAATACAGTTTTATCCTTTGGGAAATGATTGTCAGTAACGTTACACGTATGAAAATTGAATATATTAGGCTCAAACATGCAAAATGAGTGGTATGGTCCTTTAAGCCCAATAATATTACTGAGAACCACTTTCCACAAACTGTATTTCAGTTTTCATGTTATTTTGCCAAATCCCCCAATCTTTCAAAAATCAACAATAGAAGTCAAGCTTGTTTTATTTCCTCAGTAAAACCCGTCTTCTCCTGGGACTATATTCCCTGGCGGAGGCATACATTTTCCTCTGCAGCTTCATGTTGGACCAGTTAAATAAAGTTACTTCTACAAAACATTTTTATAGACATAGTGTTAGCTCAAGCATGTTTCCGGTCTCTATAAGTTAATTTTAATAGCATGCTCGAGTGAACTGAAACTAATGGCAGTCTGGAAGGTAGGAAAAACAATTCTAAAATTTACCGCTCATATTTTGGTAAAATGTCAGTATGCAGGTTGGATTTATTGGACCAGTGGAGACACAATGATCCCAAATCCCAGGAAACATTATTATACCAGAAATAAATGTTTCAGGGATCCGTGTGTAAAGAACCTGCTGACTCAGCAGAACCCAGCGGACGCCTGATTATCCCGACCGATTTGTTTTTCTGCACGCTTTGTTAGGGATGTTGATTTTATTTACATGCCTGTTTAACTCCTCGTCACTAGCGGCCTCTTAATCAAATCACGGCGGGTCTAAACTCTCCCCACGGCGGACGGCGAAGGGCAAACTGTCACCGCAGGCAGGAAAAGCAGGTGTATTAACGAGTCAATGAGAAATTCATGCGAGTGTAATTTCATGGTGAGCACACGTGACCTTTGTTAATGATGCCACTCAAAGCTGCAGGTGGTGTTTCTCGAATCCCCGGGGGACCAGCATGCATTGCTGCTGAAACGAGCGGGAACGGCAGGAAGTGAGGAAGAAAAACAAAATGAAAGCTCGTCCAAATCTCTTCGAATCAAAACGCCACGGCGACTTTTTTTTTTTTTAACGTTAGCGTTTTTTTGTTTGTTTTTTTATTGCTTTGTTTAGTGTTTCTGCTGCTGCTTTTATGGTGATTATAGTCTGTTTTAGTAAATTATTTCTGCTGAAAATTTTAAATGTCAACACTTTCTTAATTTATATACAGGTAGTCCCCAAACGAGTTCCGTTCCTACGGCTGTTCGTAAGTCGGATTTGTACGTAAGTCGGAACAGTTATGTAAGGTGGGTATCTAGTGTATATATTTTATTTAGGTGCGTATCTAGCGTATATATTTTACCTTTCTATGTATAAGAAACACTTCCAGATATCCTAAAACATCTTAAACATAATAANTATATATTTTACCTTTCTATGTATAAGAAACACTTCCAGATATCCTAAAACATCTTAAACATAATAATACCACTGACGACACGCAATGTTTTGATGTGCATCGTAAAGTAGTGCGATGTTCATTATTACGAATCATTGTATGTAACTTGAATTTTTAATTTAATAGACTTTATTTATTTGTAAGTTGGTCGTTCGTAAGTCAGGGACTGCTTGTAGTATAGTTTACGCAACATTTTTTGTACCGCATTCATTTTATTTTATGTTTTACGTTATTTGTGTGTAACTTTTTGTCATTGCTGCGTATCTTTGGCCCGGACGCTTTGAAAAAGAGATTTTTTTTTTTTTTTTTAAATCTCTAAGATTCTGGTTAAATAAAGGTTGAATTTAAAAAATCCTGTGTGTTTTTGGTTTGCAAATTTGTTTTCTTTTGTGAGCGCTCAACACACACACACACACAGAGAGAGAGAGAGAGAGAGAGAGAGATGGATCACTCGAGATCTTTTTTTCCAATCTGAAAATTACCCTGATGCTGCGTCTGCTCTACCTGGAGTGTGTTGGTTTTGAGGTAGAAAGTCCTCCAGAAGCAATTTATCCTTTTTCCATCTGCAGCCGCCTCTCTCTCTCTCTCTCTCTCTCTCTCTCTCTCTGCTTCCTCTTCACTCCATCTTAATTTTCTACCTTTGCCTCCATCACCTGCTGACTCACCCTCTTCATCTCACCTCTCAGCCCCTCCTCATCCTCCTGCCGATCACGCCGAGCATCCCAAATATCAAATGTGAAGGCCGGCCGCCTCTCGCTGCTTAAACCTGCCGTAATGGAGCCCAAGGGTATCTGAAATTGAGTGTGAAGACTGCATCAAGGTCATTTGCTCCGCCCACTGCAGAAGAGTGATGGATGTCTTGTCTGATTGCTCGATTTGGCTGCCCTACTTCAGGGGAAGGATATCACGTTGCATTTGTACGAGAGGAGGAGGAGGAGAGTGTTGCTTTTGTGCGAATGGCCAGAAAGTCATTCCTCGCTAGAGAGAGGAAGAGGAGGGAGGAGATGGACGGAAGGGCGGGGAAACGAAACCATAACCACCAGAGCCTGAGAAGGAGTGGAGCCGTTCTGTTACACGATTCCTGAGTAAAC
This sequence comes from Lucifuga dentata, assembly GCA_014773175.1. Lineage (NCBI taxonomy): Eukaryota > Metazoa > Chordata > Actinopteri > Ophidiiformes > Bythitidae > Lucifuga > Lucifuga dentata. Next base: position 108,056 of record VXCM01002448.1, read on the forward strand.
ATTTGAAGGGGTTTAAATCAAACGTATTGATTGGTGATAGATGGCACGCCATCTGTCAATACTCTAATCTGCCAAACTACTGAAGCTGAGGCTCGTTATGAGGCTCCGACAGCTGGAATCAAACGTCAGCCCTCAGCGGAAACCTCCCAAATCCTGATTTATGATCCACGTGTCTGTCTGCATGTGGGAATTACTCTGCACTACAGCCAGGCAATTAAAGGACCACACCGGTGGTTTTGCATGTTTGAGCCTAACAAATAGTGTCAATCATTTTCCAAAAAATAGTAAATTTTTGAATATTTTTCCTACCTTACAGGTTGATGCCAACTTCAGCTCATTCCAGTACAATATAAATAAAAAAAACTTCTATAGAGACTTGAATGGTGTTGAGATGAGTAATCCATCAGAGCGAACATACATCTCTGACAGGGAATATATGCTGCATTCGACAGATGTCGGAACTCAGAATTTTCCGGCTTCTTACTTGGAAAAATGTGTTGGAACAGCACTTGAAGTCGGAGCTCCAGCTGGGAAACTCAGACANCTTCTTACTTGGAAAAATGTGTTGGAACAGCACTTGAAGTCGGAGCTCCAGCTGGGAAACTCAGACAAAATGATCTACCCCGACTTACTGAGTATGACGTCACTCAACATGGCGGCACCAACAGAAGCGAGCTTTATGAATGGAAATGATCAGCTAACAGGCGAATAAAGTATTTTTTCTTGTGTGAAATTGAAAGAAAAAGGTCAGAATATATCGCCATGATAACTATAGTGTATAATGACTGTTTGCCGTTGATACGTAAGTGTAAATAATTTCATAATATTACTTCTCTGCACAAAGTTTAATACTGTGATTAATATCATTGTAAAACAACACAAACAGTCCTGTAGTCTAACTTTACTTTAGTTAGCATTTATTACCAAGTTTAATTAATTTTACAGTATTTATTGGTGTTCATGCTTTTTTGATTTGGCTGGAACAGTTTGAGGTTGGAAGTTGGAACTTCCAACTGGGGAAAATTCGACTTCCGAGGTCTGTGAACGCAGCAATAGTCCCAGGAAAAAACTGCTTTTAGAGAGAAATAAAAATGGCTGCATCTTTTAGATTCTGCCGTGCGTCTTCGCCAGTGCTATAAAAAAAAAAAAAGNAAAAAAAAAAAAAGGTGCCGGTCGTCCCTTTATCCGTGTGCTGGTCACCATTGGCTGGACATCGGGTTGCGTCTGGTGGGGGAATACCTCAGCAGTGGACATTTAATTTAATTAGATTTAATTTGATTCGATTTAATTCATCTGGTTGCAACCTTTGCTGTTGTTTTCCTCTGTGTTGTTCTGCAGCAGAGTACAGAAGATGTATGAGAGGTTCCAGTACTCCTGAAATGAGGTGAGTACCGCTCACTTCAAGCGCTGGTGTTAGCAGGCAAAACATTTAATTTTCATTTAATTTTATCACCTGAACATTTTAAAGATGAGAGAATTTGGCAGAATGACACAAAAACTAAAATATGGTTTCATATTTTGGGTGGTATTTATTCAGCTCAAACACTTAAAACTACCAGTATGGTCCTTTAAAGCTCTGTCCACACTGTAAGATGTCAGAGAAAGCGCGATTGAAAAGCGAACTCAAATGTGAGAGATGTTTTCTTCATGTATTGTGTTAAAAGTGGAAAAGTGACACAACCAAACTTTCATCCAATCTCATTCATCATGAGTATGAATGTAGATTTAGTAGTGCAGCATCCGTTAAAACATGCGTGTTCAGAACGGACGTGGGCCGGACTTCACAGTGTGCACCACAGCCTGCCAGAACTTTGTTCTGTACGTCCTCTGAGCTAGCTTTGTTTGCTACAGGGTCGGGTTGAGAACGTGGCACTGGACCAGAGCGTATCCTGCCACACAGACTACTTTTTACCAGCACAGCTCAGTTTGAGAACCGCTCATCCAAACAACTTCACATGTGACGCTGCACGTCCTTGGGTCCTGAGCAACAAACCTGCTGAATATCAGCTTCATACATGATGGATTCTAGAGATGTTGGTGTCACAGACAGAGATTTCTGACTTTATAGATTATGTTTGTATTTCATTGATCCAGTCTGTAAAAAAGAATAATGTCATAATGAGTCAAGGAATGACGCAGTAAATGCGACTTATATCGCCTCATGCAGAGCGCATTTTCCTGTCTAAATCTACATTTACGCTACAAGTCTTGACACCCAATTCAGATTTTTTTTTTTTTTTTTTTTTTTTTTGCTTATATCCGATATTTGTGCAGTATATCATATATCATTCACATGGGATAAAGTAGAAGAGTGTTGCGTTTTATTACTAGTCAGAATGGCAAAGAAGTTCTAATCTGTTTTGATCACAGTCCATCGTTTGATATCCGATACGATCAGATTTATTTCCACATACACGTGGCCCAAAACGAATTTGACAATTTTTTTTTTTTTTACCATTTACATCTTCGCAACATAAATCTGATTCGAAGATCTGAATTAGGGTTACTTAAACGTGAAAATATATCATGAATCTTTGGTTGGAGTCGCATACAAACCGTACGGTCCGAGGTGTCGCCATGTCGTGTTTTTAATGGACAGGCAGGTAAATGGCGAGCGAGGTGTGATTGTCTTGGTCTTAATTGGACGTGGTGTTTGAGGGTTAACGCGGCGTCAGATCAGGCCACGCCTCCACGCTGCACATTCTCAGCTTGCAGGCCTTTTGTTCTGCAGCCCTTTTGTGGAGCCTGCCCCGGATTCAATGAAACTCTCCACTGCTGAGTGAGCTGAAGGAGCTGCTTTTTTGTCACACACACACACCCTTATTCTCTGCTTAACACACACACACGCACGCACATACACACACACACACACACACACGTACACACACTTACACAGACAAAGGCTAAAGCTCTGCCAGCATTTCGTGGGATAATCTACCTTCCTGAAGGTTTGCTAAAGCACTCCCCCCATACCGCCACCAACCCACTTCTCCTCTTCCCCNCCTCCTCCTCCTTATCAGCCCTCAGTGTAAGCAGCATGTGGTTTCCTGCCAAATTCTGGGAGCCGTGAGTAGCTTCTCCAAACAGGAACACGCATGAAGACATTCCACCACTGAAGGAAACTGTGTCCTCAAACACNTCCTTTCCACCTCCGAGACACTTCCACACATCCCCACACACAACCCTCCCCTCCTCTCCACTCCATGGGGGCTCGACCACGGCACAATCAGCACACATAAACATACATAAACACACACAAATGGGCACAGACACACAAGAGCAGCACAGGCTGGAGCCATTCAGCACAGCCATGGACATGGAAATGAAGTGTGTGTGTGTGTGTGTGCGTGAGAGAGAGAGAGAAGCAGAGGCAAACACAAAGAGTGCATGACTGTATGAGAGAAAGACAGCGGGTGTGTGTGCGTGGGTATGAGACAGAGAGGAGTGTGTGTGTGAGTGTGTGTGAGAGAAAGGCTGTTAACGTGAAGCGGATTGGAAATTAATTTAGTGAAGAAATCTATCATCAGCTTATTCCACATCATTTGTCATCATGAGCCGTCGCATCTAAATCCTGCTCTGGTTTGGGAGCCTGAATGTGGCTTGCCGCAAAAACGGAGAGATTCCCCGTTAGCTTTGAAAATGAAAAACTTGTCTTTCGTCACGCTGATTCACTTCGCTCGTCCGCAAGTTGTTGGAGACGTTCCTCTGCTGTTGGTTTAATAGAAATCCATGAAGGCTTTTGTTAAAAAGCAAACATAACTGTGAGGAGCACTGAGGGCAGCTGGAGCTTTGATGCGTCTGTTCAAAAAGAACATTTGTTTAACATTAGAAGAGTTTCTGAAACAGACACCAGGTTTCTGCACCAACACAGATAAAAGCAAGAAATCCATGCTTCTTCTAGGGTTTTGGGGTTTTTTTTTTTTGTTTGTTTTTCTTTTTTGGATAAATGCGGTGAGATACAGAGACAAAACAACAATACACGCAGTAGACACGGGTATAATACACAGGTCAGAGGTCAAGTAGGTCTAATTATGGTAACACAGTGGAGCTGCAGCACAGACAGCAGCAGTCTGGTGTGGTAACAAAGCTTCTGCCGAGAAACGCAACATCAGAGGTGTATAGAGTAGCCAGAAACTCAAGTAGCAGTATTTTTATTTTATGATAATAGTGATGCAAGTATAAGTCAAAGTACTCACCAAAATACTGACTTGAGTAATAAAGTATCTATAAAAAGATTATTTGAGTAGTGAGTAACTTTGATCAAGCTTATTCTTTAGAATAATCAACAAGCTATAAAGGCTCGTCTGAGGAAAAAATGCTACGTAGCCACATGTAGCTTCTAATACAATCCAAATCATATCATATAAAGAAACAGTAGACAGTAATAAATCAGATATTTACCACATAACAAATCATGACAATTCTGGCCCCAAGACAGTTAGCTAGGTTAGCTTCATGAATTTACTCAGAATAGAACAGGAAAACTTGAGTTAGCATTAGCAGCAGCAGTTAGTTAAGACAGTTAGCTAGGTTAGCTTCATGAATTTACTCAAAATAGAACAAGAAAACTTGAGTTAGCATTAGCAGCAGCAGCTTAGCTAAGTAGCTAACGTTGCAGCTTACCTCCACGTTTCCTCAAGTTCCATGTTGCTGAAATGTCACATTTTTAGCGACAAAGACGCAACGTGTTATGTAGCTTCTGGTTTTGGTAGACTGAAAAGAAAACAGTGAATGTGTGGCCAGGGATGTGCCTCTTCTAAACCTCCTGCTGTTGATTCAGCCATGACTGTTCTGCTCCGGGTGAAACCATGGAAACGGAGGGTGGGGGCGTGGCTACTTGGGAGCTGAAGCAGACAGTGTAGTGTCTGACAGCGAGAGAAAAACTGAACGTGACTGAATTCAAACGGTGAAATCAAAAGTAACGCAAAGAGTGCGACCAAACGTAATGCAGTAAAAGTATATTTTAATCTTCATTATACTCAAGTATAAGTTAAAAGTATCCTGCAATAAAACTATTCAATAAAGTACAAGTTTGTGAAAGAAATTACTTAAGTAAATGTAACGGAGTAAATGTTACCTCTGCATGACATGTTCTACTACATGTACACAAAGTACAAGCCAACCGATGCCGATTTTTACCCACGACACATGAATCAGATATTCTCAGATCCATTTTGGGCCATATTCATGTGTGGAAATAAATTGGATGTGTATTGATTTCTGTCAATGCAACCGTCATAAAGACACAAATCAGAATTTCCTCATCATTCCAACTCAGATGTCATAAAATGCGACACGCTTCTGCTTTGTCCAGGTTTGAATGAGGCAGCAGCAATCATACTGCAGCGGCTGCTTTAATCCTTCTTCTCCACCTTAAAATATAACAAAGTGGTTGCAGAACATTGCAAATGGTTTGGAAAGCATTAGCTCCTGTAAGTATTTCTGCCTCATTTGTTTCCATTGTGGCATTTTGTTTACCTCACAAACGAAACCCTTGTTTGCAGATTTGGGTTGTTTCAGGTCTAAACCGTATAAGCGCAAATATTTGATATGGGCCGCTTGCAAAGAAGACATAAAGAAACTACAGAAAATAATCGGATAAAGGCAAAAAAAAAAAAAAATCAGAAATGGAGCATCAGGACCTGTATTGTAAAGCTGAGAAACATGATTGCTGCATCAAACGATTTGAGCTTTGATCGGTTGGCTGTCTACATGTATGACACTTGTCTTGCTCAGCCCTTAGCCTAGCATGTTAGCTTACATGTTACAGCAGGTAAAGCCACATTTCATACATGAGCACAGAGTCTTCGCCAGTGACAAATCTGACTGCTGACATTTCGCTATGCAGTCACCTTTCAGCCCAGGTCACGGTACAATTCGAAGTTTCTAGGTTTTGTTGCATGTTGGAAAGGCCGCCAGCAGACCAGTTAAAGTTGAGTTCAGTTGAACGTGTCGCTCAAGGTAGTGCCATTGTGAGTTTGAGACGTAGAAAAGAACAGGTTAGTTTTCCGCTGCTCGTGGGTAAGAAGCCCAGATAAGAGAAGCATCATGATGAAAAAACAAAAAGAGTAAAATCACAAAACATAGAGCTGATTCTGAACAGAAAAGACGGTTTAAAACAAGCATCTGAAAAATGAAGCTAAGCTCATTTCAAATCTCAGCGTCACCTGGCATTAGAGTTTTATAGATGTTGGAATTTTTATTGGGTAAATTTGTGAGTGGCGATGATTAATCATAATTGTCTTTTTCTCCTCTGAGTGTTGGCTCGGTGCCAGACGGAGGATTTGTCCTCGTCTGCTGCCCCGCCACCATTTTAGCAGTCANTGGCTCGGTGCCAGACGGAGGATTTGTCCTCGTCTGCTGCCCCGCCACCATTTTAGCAGTCAATTCTCCCACGTCTGCCCTGCTCTCTCCAGCTTATCTCCACGCCTCACTTTCAGCGAACATTTTCTAGGAACAAGTAAACAACAGTGAAATATCCTAGACAGAGATTTCATGAAACTGATTTCCTCCTTCCTCTCCTGGGTGGTTTCATTCACCCAGAGTTATGAGTTTATGAAGTACAGTATCCTTTCCGTGTGCTGGAAAACCTGCAGAACATAGAAATTACACAGCGGACTCTTCTGGAGTTATGAGCTCCATGTCAATGATTGATGCTCAACCAAGCTAATGGACTTGAGACAAGAGGATTTGTGTTTGGAGCTGCTAAACAGATGTATTCCTCACAAATTTTAATCTGCTCACGCGCCCGTTGAAGTTCTTCGTGTCTTTAGCTGCTCCAGCTNATTCCTCACAAATTTTAATCTGCTCACGCGCCCGTTGAAGTTCTTCGTGTCTTTAGCTGCTCCAGCTTTGATTAACATCTTTGTGGGGATTTAATTCAGTTTGTTCTGCCAGTGGTGAGAATCTGCAAGAGAATCATCTTTTTTAAAAAAATCTAAATTCAAATCAAATTCAAAGTAAATGAATCGTCACTGTACGGAACGTTAAATGCTTTAAATTCTGATGTTATCTGTATTTGTTTGGTTTCAGTACTGGAAACACTTAAGCATCATTTCCCTTTTACAGCCATTTAACCAAATATAATCTGTAATCATACTGCGTTATGTTGCATAACAATGGAAGAGAGATGAAGAGTTTTTACATTCAGACTAATCTTCCTCAGTGTGTTCACATGCACTGATTACACTCGCATTACAGCACTAAATCAAGTTTTTTGTCATGTATATGCCTTAATTAGATTGAAATTGGCACAAATCTGAGTAACCTTAACAGATCTAGAAATCAATTTACTCGGGTACATACGGAAGAGGATTAGGGCCACTTGAAAAAAAAATGAAATCTGAGATTAAAGTCAGAATTCTGCTGTCTTTTTTCTCAGAATTCTGACTTTAATCTCAGAACTCTTCTTTTTATTTTTATTTTCAAGTAACCCTAATCCTCTTCTTAGGTACATAAACATAATCAGAGTAAACCACCTCCGCATGCATTTCCTCACCTGGCAAAACCTCCTTATACTCCAATTACCCGATGTGTCATGTATTTTAAGAGAAAAGCAGAATTCCATTAGTTCCATCCACGTGTTCATCTTACATTATTGCTTTAAAGTTTAGTCATATAATTAGAGTGCATGTAAACTCAGCGTCGTGCCTCCTCAAAAAAGTTCTTAGTCACTGCACTAATCTATACAGGTATTACAATAAATACAAACGATGAAATGCTCGTGAGCAATTTATAACTTTCAAATAAATTTTTTAAAAAAGCAGTTTCCCAGGAACCCATCAGAGAAGCAGCGATGCGATGCTTAATGTTGTTTTGACTGAATTGTAGTTATCAGTCGGCCACCGTGATGAAGCTCAATTAGAGCGGCGTGCTATGAGCTAAGCAGAGGTAATCACCAGGCAGAGGGCACAGATACTCACTCTGAACACACACACACACACACACACACACACAAAAAAAGAAGGATTCACAATAGGACCTGGAGCCATGCAGAGCAGCTAATGAGCCTACATGATTCACGCTCGGTCTCCCCCACAGAGATCCTCGTCCCGTTTCCTCCAACACATTCCNGAGCCTACATGATTCACGCTCGGTCTCCCCCACAGAGATCCTCGTCCCGTTTCCTCCAACACATTCCATGACGCAGCCTGTCAGATCCTGCAGGGTAAAGCAGGGCGATTAAAAGCTTCTCCTCAAACTGCTGCATGCATGAAGGTCTGCTGCGTTGTAAGAGGATCCTGAACCAATCAAAAGATCATGGCGTGTTTGTTTCGGTAAGCAGAGCAGGACAATGTGTCCAGCAAGGCTGAGCGTTGATCATATGACATGATGTTCCACAAAGCTCCATGCAGGAACCTTCACTAGAGAAATACACCACAATCTCACATAAAAATGACACAGCTCATATGCCTTTATGGAGCTAGTGTGGGTGGCATTTCCTTAAATATTTAGTAATGTCATTTTATAGCAGGAAGGTCAGGAGTTCAAAACTCAGCGTTGATCATTTTTGCAGAGTTTTCATGTTCTCTCTGCGTTTGGTTTCCTCCATCAGCACAGAACCTGCAGCTCAGGTGAACAGGAAAGTCTAAATTTGCCATAAATGTGAAATTGAGCGTGAACGTGTTTGTTTCCCTTCCTTTTATCCATTGCATGCTGGGAAGGGTTAAAGATGTTCTGATCCATGAGTTCAGAGTGACCTTATCAGACTTAACGGTATTTTTTGTCATTTTTAATAGTATCCTAGTAAAACTGCTTAAAACGTGATTTTATTCTAACAGTAAGTGTAACAGTCATCTGATAACACGTCTTTTTTTCAGGGTCGTCTGCAGAGATCTACAGCAGCCCTGGAGCTGCAGGGATTTGATGTCTTGCTCTAGGACACGTTGGCAGGCGCTTGAAGGACAGCTTGTCCAAGCACGAAGCCGCCTGGCTGCATGATTATTCTCACACCTTTGTCCTCAGATGAACTTTATTCTTCCCTTCGCTTGCTGCTGCCTGGAGGCTGCTGGCTGCAGTCACGCTCCTGGCTCATTTCATGAAAACAAAAGCCTCACGATTTGTTCCTTCCATTATTATAACTACTATTTTTATGATTATTATTACTGACTCTACGTTTGAAACTCACATTTATATTCAGATATTGGTAAGAAATAGAGCATTTGATGACCAAGAGGAATAGGAGGAAACAAAAGAAACCACATATGAACATTACATGCATGGAATGAACAGGCAAAACCACATATTAAAAACATATAGAAGAAAAAGAACAATGTCCTCCTCCACCCCCACCCGACCACCATCACACCCCAAACCAAACCTTTAGATAGCTTAAAGAGATATAAAATGTACAGACATCACAGGGGAATTTAATGTGACTGGGGCAGATTTTCCCATCGTCTGGCATGTTCTCAGATCTGAGACGGGAGGCTGGCGAGAAAGGGAGACCACACGCCCAAATTTCACGTCACCATCCTTTTCAGCCACGCTGAGGCGTTCAGATGGGAGAATTCTAAAAATTTCTGCATACCATTGATGGATAGTCTATGGTTTGTCACCAATCCAATTCAGTAAATCACATCTGCATGCAATAAACAGCAGTTTGAGTGTTGAGTGTGAAGATTGTAGAGTTTCCTCCAACCAACTCCAAGAGAAAACTAAATCACGGGTCTGTCCATGGGTACTGTTCAGCATTTCATCAGATTTCCTTTTGAACTTGTCCCAGAAATGAGATATGAGAGGACTTTGAGAGGACCTTGTATCTGTATCTTCCTTGTATTTTGGATAGAGAGCTGATTTCTCAGGAATTTCACAGGTATGTGTTTTGGTAAATTACTTTTTCAATATAATTAGTTATTGGTACCATTTAATGCTTTTCCTTGACTTTTGTATTTCTTACTTTTAAGTCATTGCTTTTACAATTGATTTTATTTATTTTCTTTGACACCCCCCCCCCCCNCCCCCCCCACACACACACACACACACACACCACTTTTTAAACTTTATTACTCGCTTCAAACAAGCAAAACCAGACTTTACATCCGTGTTAAATATAACATAATTATTCCAAGCAGCACCTAACGTCATAGATTTACAAAAATAATGATCTTAAACAAATAAAAAACTAAAAAAAAATATATGAAATAATAACATTTTTATTATTATATGCAGTGTATATATGTTTATATTTGAGATGTGTGTATATATATATATATATACACACATCTCAAATATAAATTATGGGGATTAACCACATTATGTATTGCCATTTGCTTCCACAATCTTAAGTGGCCTTTACTTTTTGGTCTTTGTAAAGACTAACAGAAACGATTTAAGTCATTTCCAAAAGTCACAAAACTTGGAGAACTTTAAACAACCTGTATTTGTGTGTGTACAAATTTTACAATTATCTAAATGTTGTTACAAAAGTATTCAGTCTGTGTTTTGTATTAAATAAAAAAACACATTACTGTACTCAAAAACACTACATTTTAGGTGACCAGCCATTCATATAACTATCGTGCAGAAAATATGCTCTGGAGTTCTTGAATATAATTTTTTGTAAAATATACATTACTCTCCAAATTAGATGAAATACTCGAAAATTAAAGTTGCTGCTAAATATCCATCCAGACTTTTAAACCGAGCTGCGCTGTGATTGGCCGAGCGGCGGTCACGTGACGCAGCGCAGTCAGTCGCCGTGCGGTGCCTCGAGCCAGCGCTGAGTGGAGCTTGTCTGCCAACAGCTTCAGCAGCGGCTCTATCTGGAATCCTACTACACTCTCTGACAATTACAGGAGGCCCCTTTTTCTTCTTATTTCCGAGGATTATTCTTCATTATGGGCGACAAAAAGAGCCCTACCAGGTAATAAACACCACCCGCTGTCGATTGATACTTGTTTGCGGCGGTTTGTGGCTCGCTATTTGGATGCGTTTCCATCACAGTTAACGCTTCTCCCTTTTCGGTTGGTATGCCACAGCTAGCTAGAATAGTGCAGTCACTATGGCGGCTTCTCGCTCCCTACAACCAGTCACTTAACAGACAAAGGGAAATTTTTCAGAGGAGACGCCTGGCATTCTCTGAAACGCTCTTCCGTCTCCGTGAAGCCTGTTCGAGAGTCATTGTCGAAATGGATGTTGTCTGATATTGGTTTTGTTAACGGACATGCTAAGCTTCGGTACCGAAATTTTTAGCAACGCTTTCCTGCTTGCTAGCCTAGCTGGCTTTACAATCGGACGGTGTGGATAGTCGCCCGTTTCGCCGCTACTGTGGGGATTTATTAAACACGGAGCTGCTCTTACCGGGACTCGAACCCAATATAAATGACGACGCGATCGTACCTTGTACCGTAAGATCTGCTAGATTACAGCGGGGGANGGGGGGGGGGGGGTATGTTTGTCACAATCTCCCCGTTCTTGTTAATTGATGAAATGCGTTATAGTGGTATTTAAAAAACTAACTTGACCTTAACGTTTATCTCGTTTCGTAAGGCCAAAAAGACAAGCCAAACAGAGCGCTGATGACGGCTACTGGGACTGTAGCGTCTGCACCTTCAGAAACACTGCCGAGGCTTTCAAATGCAGCATCTGCGATGTGAGGAAGGGCACATCCACAAGGTAACCTAGCTCTCTCTCTCTCTCTCTCTCTCTCTCTCTCTCTCTCTCTCTCCCCCTCTCTCTCGTCTGAGCGTCTCGTTTTCCCCTGGTTGGCTGGCTGCAGCAGCATTGCATCGCAATTTATGGGAATGACAAGTTTGATCGACAGCCTGTTTGTCTGTGAGCGAATGGAGACTTGTTGATGGGCAAACATCCCTCAAACATCTCCTGCTGCTGTCTGGATTATTCATACTTTGTTATTTATGTGCAACTGACAGTAGTGTTTTATTTTTTTTTAATTTTTTTTAAATGCATTCGTCTAGATAGGCTGGCTGCTTCGNGGATACTTGATGATGGCTGTACAGCTACAATGCATAAACAGAAGTGCTTTTTTATGGAGTGAAACATGAATTCATCTGTAATCATTTCACCTACCTGTAGGATCACAAAGGCTCTCATTTTGACAAGTCTGGCAAGTCTACAGTCAGAGGATGATGACTATTTCCCCATAATCTTCACCAAAATAAGAGATAAAATCCATATGTGCATTACGTTTCCCCTTGTCATATAGTCATTTCAACCTGAAATGCCACTGGGTGTTCGTAGATTGACCGGGCATATTGTAATTGTTTATGCCAGTCAGCTTTAAAAGGCACAAACATCTTTTATTCCATGAAGTTTTCTGATGCTTGCTCCAGATGAATCATATCAGTGTCAATAATTTCAGGTAAAGCCCAAACATTTCTCTGCGCTGAAGTCAGAATGAATTTTGCGTTGACAGCAGAAGACAATGACTTATGATGGGAAATAAGATGAAGTCACTGCAGACCTTTAATATCATGACGGATTCCCTTTTAGTTTTGTGTGTGCGAACGCCCCCTCCTTCTGTTCTGAGGAATACTTGTGACGATAAGTCGCCCGCTACCGTGCGAGCTGATTCGCTCGTGTCATCGGTTGTGTGACGAGATGAGAGATAGATGAGTCATTTGTGGGTTTTGTTGACAAATCCTCTGTGCTCTAACCTTTCCAGCTGTGGTTTTGCAATGAGTGGCTGGGCTCGTACCCCTGGTGCACCACAAACAGGGAAAACACACTGATGCCAGTTTACTGAGAATCCAAAAGCTTGAGTTCAGTCTGAATTGTCTGGCGCCCCCCTTCCTCTTCCTGTGATATTTTGCTAGCAGCATGTAGCTTAAGACCACAGCTGATGATGCAGGCTGAGCACACTGCACTAAGACAGGAAATGGAGACAAGCATGCCTTCGCCTTCACAACAGCCTGGCTGCCTGTGTTTGGTAAATCAAAGTGTGTGACGTCGCTGCACTGGTTGTCACACATTCCCATCTGATCTGAATAGTTAACCTTTGATTGATGTAATTACTTATCATTGCGGGGCTGCCCTCTCGTTCTAACAAGTGCTAATTAGCTGCCTTTCCTTCCCTGTTTGATCCATGTCAGCAAAGCAACATGCTCTGACCCAAATGATTCACACTTAGGAGAGTGTGTGGAACTTTGTCTCACTCTTTTATCTGGGGCGCTTTATGTGCAATCACACGTTTATTCAGTAATTACGAAGTCAAATGCAGTAGTTTGATTAACTCGGCAGCGAGATTCAGATCATCTTAGTTTTTGGCGTTTTCTGTACAGCAGGAGAGCTGAGGTGATGATTTACGCTGACAGTGTCACGCTTGTGTTAAACACTTGAAATGTATTAGTGTAATGCTGATTTTGGGCTGTAATAATTGTCTAATATTATTTTTTCAGCCAGTATTAAGTGTGGCTTCTTGTAATGGCAAGAAAAGAGAGACGCAGCTGGTGAAACGGTCTTTTGTTTTGTTGGTGTGAATAGTCTTGGCTGTCTCATATTATTGTGTCCTGTTTGTGATGTGCGTATTGTTTGTGTTGTCGTCGTGTTGTTTTTTTTTTTTTTTTTNAAACTGCAGCACAATTAAATGTCCATCTGTTGCTTGAAAAATGTTTGTTTAACAGGTAGCAATCAGCGTACTAAGACAGTATTAAATAATATGGTTGCTGGAGGCTAGAAAGTCTCATTTATCTATCCCAAGTAAAAATTGATTATTGGATGTATATTTCTACACCCTTGAGTTTGATAGAAATATTTCTGTCAGTCGTTAAGGTTCTACAGGTGTCAGCGGAGACGTACGCAGTTTTGAGGGTCCCGAGTTACATGATATTGCACAATATTACATGATCTGTGAGGATGGACAGAGAGGTTTCCACCCCAGCGAGCGTTGAATCGCATTTTGTCTGACACGAACAGCAGGTAAGCTCGGTAACTGAGGGTCACGCGGCTCTGAGTCGTGCTAATGGAGGCGAGACTGTGCGTTAACGAGAGCAAACGCCGGCGGTAGCATCAGCATGCAGAGAGAGGCCCCGTCCTCTCCAGCCGAGCGCAGCCCAATGAACCTGTTGACCCACTCCGGCTCAGCGATGTAACACGATGTCCAAGCAGGCTAAATCCAGCCTCTGACTCTTAAACAAGAAAGCACGACGCGTTTTTGCACCTGACCTCTCTGCTCATCTGAAAGTCCAAGCAGCCCGACTCATTCCGTCTTTGCGTCCCGCGCTCGGTTCTTGGGTAATTGGAGAAGGGCTCGCATTTGCATCCCCCCCCCCGCGTGAGATGTACACTATTGTGTTTAAATGTTTCTGGCATCTGAAGCTGACGGCAGCGTGAACATGACACCGTGTTGCTGTACATCAGTTTGCCTTGTGGCGGTGTTTGGTATGCACCTCTGGCGGCCCCGGGGCCCAGGGAGAAACCATTAGGAGCCCTCTAACCGTGATTGATGGTTGGGATCACAGGAAGTCTTGAGGTTCCTCCGTCTTTTGACTGCTGTGCTGTTATCTGTGCTCCGTCGCTCCGTTGTGAACCGTTTCATGGAGCTTCCGTGAACACTTTGTGTTAAACAGAAATTAGACATCTTTCAGGTTTTTTTTTTTCAGTCTTTTGCTCATCAAAGTGCAGCGCTCTGAATACATTAAATAAATAAATTTCCCGTTTTCATCTAAAGCTCACACTGCTAAAAATGAGGCAATACTGGAGCTGACATTATAACCAATATACATAACAGTGAAATATTGTGTATTTTCTCATTTATTCATACAGGTATCAAATATTGAGCTAATTATAAATCTTCTAAAATGTTATTTGGGCAAGGCCAAACAAAAAACTATCAGAAATCAAAGCAAAGCAGCTTGCTGTTCTGACTATTCATACATGGAATTATGTTACATGTGTTATAGATATTCTACATATTTTTTTAATTTTATGCTTACATAATTTCCCCTTAAAATGCTTTTAATGCTGTCAGTTACAGTTAGGAAACGACATGCTGTGAAACACAGCATGTCGTTTAAAAAAACTTCAGTTGTGTACACTGATAATATGTGAATAATCCCATAAGCAAATAATCTGATAGATATGAAAGCTTTCGGTTGAGACGACGTTTTGTGTATTTCATCACCTTGGCGAGCGTACCTGAGCCACCATGAGCACCTGCTTTAAGTGATCCATTGGTTTTGCAGATATTTACAGATCTGGCACATGCAAAAAAAACTGGTTGCACGCCGTGTGTCACGTGTCACACCAGCACGCCTTTAGCGTGTGTAAAGTGTTGAGGTTGCACAATTATTGGAGAATGATTGCAGAGCGTGGCTGCATTTGTGCGCGTCGGCATGAGCGCCTTCCTGTCTCTCAGAATGATGGAATAGAGTCGTTACGTTCTGTGGATTCTATCTGTGTTACATCAAGGCAACGTGTCTAAGATAATGGAATTACATAATACAAATATGCAGGTGCTCCATTTATATCTGCTCTTCTATCCTCCCCCCCACCATCATCCCCCCATTCAGAGGAAACTCCTTTCACTTATCCAGCATTATCATCATCTGCATGAATCCCTGCGTACGAGCCCTAATCTTTACCCCTTAACTGCTGTTTTAAAAGTTTCCTAATTACTTCATAGGATTTGGCAAGTGTGCGAGTGATTAAATACAGCAGTCTGGCAACCTGACAGAACAGAAACGTTGAATTCTGGAGCTCCTCCCACCAGGAGACGGAGAGACGAGCAAGTTCAGAAGTACAGAAAAGGACAGAAGAGGACAAGTGGGGAGGGAGGGAGCGAATGAGTCGCAGGAGAGGAGACGAGGGCACGAGAGGACAAGGAGAGAAATGGAGCGGTGTAGGGACGTTTGTGTGTGTGTGTGTGTGTGTGTGTGAATTGAGGAAAGGGGGTGTGGCTGTAAAGGGGGTGTGCTCACTCAGCTAAAAGTCTCCAGGGGCTGAAGCAGAAAGACGCACCGTGCAGCCGTTCCTGTATCATGAGACGAAGAGATTAACTGCATTTTACCATTTTCCATGATTAAAGTCAGTAGGAAGTTAGCAGCGTTTATGTGTTTCTGTGTTTTGCCTTTCGTTAGCGTGTTAATGCAGATCTGTAACTTTATTGGATGAAGCTCTCGGAGCGTCAAACTGAAGACTTCAACATGCTTCAGCCGACACAGGATGAGGAAAGGGGGGGATGGTTGCTAAGAGCATGTCTTCTGTATTTTTTTTATTTATTTCGTGTGTGTGTGTGTGAGTGAGATCTCCACTTGATTATAAATAGGGATATAAACGCAAACAATGGAGCATGCTTACATTTTCATTTCTCCACACATCTGGCCAGTTACTGTTGAACCCCCCCCCCAAATTGNCCCCCCCCCCAAATTGAGCGGGAGGAAAACAGTCTTTTCATCGTTTTTAAAGCAGCAGCATTGATTCTGAGTCAGGTGTCAGAGAGAGAGAGAGAGAGAGAGCTCTCTCCCCCTCTCCATAACAAATTAATGATCTTGCGCAACATTAAGTGATTTGTTCACTGAACACGTGAAAACAGCTGAAGCATGTTGAGAAACCACGGTACGAAAAACAAGGAAAGCAAGAGCACGTTAGAATCCTGGCTAAAGTAGACCGTGGAGGGTTTGGGTTCGACCTGCCGGAGTCAGGTTCCCTCGGTTGTTGCTTTTGTTTGTTTGCTTGTTGTTTCTTCCCTCGTGTGGAACATGAAGGCCGGAGCGTCCCCGTTAGCATTGCTGCTAACTCACTGAGCTAATTCAAACCAGGCTCCATTTATACCAGAGCAAACAAACAAAAAAACAGCATGGCGACAGGACGACCAGGACCACGACCCAGATAACTCACCGCACCAGAGACAGAGGCTGAGCACAAGGGAAGAAGAGATCTGCTTAAAGGACCATACCAGTAGTTTTGCGTGTTTAAACCCAATAAATATACAACCCATATACATAAGACTGCCAACCTTTTCCAAAACATACTACAGGAGCGGTACATTTTTTGAATTGTTTTTCCTTCCAGACTGTCATTAGTTTCAGTTCATTCCAGTATGCTATAAAAATCTTCTTGTAGAGACTTGAAATGTGCTTCAGATTAATAATCCATCACAGGAAACCACACAAGGTTGTTATTATTTGTCAAAGTTACTTAATTTAACCGATCCAACACAGAAGAAAATGTATTTCTCTATCAGGATATATGGTCACAGGAGAAAATTACTCTTATTAGAGAAATTAAAATGACCTGGCATACATATCAGCAGGTGAAACATTGAATTTTAAGGTGGGTGTATCACCCGAACATTTGATTTTGAAAGATTATAGGGATTTGGCAAAATAACATGAAAGGTAACATACAGTTTTGTTTTGGAAAATAGGTGTCGGTAGCACTGGGCAATATGACCTAAAAATAAAATTTTTATTTATTTTTTCTACATTTATGGACAGTTCTCAAGTTTAATCTCGATTTTTTTGTGTTTTTCTTCAGACTAACCAAAAAAAAAAAAAAAANTTGTAGGACTTTCTGAAAAAAAAAAAACAACTTTCAAAACAAAAGGTTTTACAGTGATGTAAAGGTTCCTTGTGAGGAACACCAGCCTGCTGCTGCCTCTGGCTTGATGCTCTGACATGTTAATATTCCACTGTATGAAGACCCTCTGATCAGACGCCATGACGCTGGAAAATGATGCAGCTAACGTTGTTTGCTTTTTCGCTGCACTTTGACTGCAGATCTGCATCTCGCAGTGCTGCACTGCTGCTATTCAGCTGCATGTTTCTGCTGCAGCTGCTGAAATACATTTGAAGCGCTGCTACTTTTAGTAGCTGCAGCTCCTACAGNTGTTTCTGCTGCAGCTGCTGAAATACATTTGAAGCGCTGCTACTTTTAGTAGCTGCAGCTCCTACAGACTTGACAGAACATGCTGGTTTGCTTGATGCTGTGAAGTGTAAAACCAAATCCCTAAATTGACATTTCCGTTTTTTAGAAATGAGCTCATCTTCAGTGGAAGTGTTTGTAGCATCTTGCTGGCACATTTGACCTGCTGAAAGCTTTGTGGGCATGGCATCAATGAACGTGATGGATGATTGATTGGTAGGTTTAAAGCACAAAACGGGCTTTTCAGCATTTCCCCCGTTAAAAATTGTTAGGTATTTTTTTAAAAAGTCTCGGTTTTTCGATTTGGCCATTTTACACATCGTGCCAAAACATAAAATTGAAATAATTGATTGAATCAATTTATCGCCCAGCTCTAGTTGTTGGTAATGTAATGTGTATGCAGGTAGTATTTATTTGGGCTCAAACATGCAAAAGCATGGGTATGGTCCTTTAAAGCCAGCTGGATTGGGGGAGCTAATCGCATGGAGAAAGTGAAGAGACAGGAAAGACGCAAAAAGAGAGAGAGATGTGGCAGCAGAGAGGAGAGGCTGGCGGATGAGAGGAGCTAACACACGATTAGCATCTTTGAAATGACAGCCTGTCAACCCTCCATCATGTCGGTGGTTTGGAGATGAATGAAGAGTCTTTGTCTTTCAAACACCTGTAGACCCACCTTTTGCAATTTATTCCACTTAGACATGATTTTCTTCGTGCTTATGTATCTGTCCATCTCAGGCTCAGGAGGAAGCAGAAACAGACTCCCGGCTGCCAGCATGGCACTTAAAGTCAAAAAAGCTCCAGAGACCTTTAAGTTTTTTAACTTTAATCTTTGGACTGGTTCTGGATTTTCTTGAATTCTGTCCGATATCTCAGTAACGCAAATGTCACGCTTAACCGTTGTGGTGGGAATGTGGTGGGGTGTGGATGTATTCCAGGTGCCTGTTGTGCAAACAGACCCCCAAAGTGGAATCCACAGTCCCACAGGAGGAAGAATGATAGACTAGAGGGAGCAGTGACAATAACGTCAAGTCCACAAAATCCTGACTAGAAGGAATGGATGAAGGGATGAATCCTTAATGCTTCATGTGGGCAGTGGGAATGAATTGAGAAGCACTATAGCCCCAGGCTGCTCTTCAGGTGCTTTTCACACACACACACACACACACACACACACACACACACACTCACTCTAAAAACCCATGCATGGCTAGAGGGGACAACGCTGTATCCATCACTTTAGACTATGGAGCAAAGGTTCGATCACAAGAAGCTTGACTTATTTTTTTTTTTTATGATTTTTAATTTAACATTATCACATATTACCTCCTCCAGGTAAATAAAATATAAGACTAAAATAAAGTTAAATTTTTTTTTTTTTTTTTAAATTTGNAAAAAAAAAAAAAACAAGTGTCAAATGTGAAAGTTCCTATGACACATCAGTTCCTCGTTTGCCTTAAGGGACAGATTTATTTTATTTTTTTGTCAGCAACAGGTGGTTTAGATCATAACAGCACATTTTCATTGAATAGAGGAGAATATATAACAGGAAACGTTTGTCTGCATCAGAGGTGTTATCATTTGCAAAATTCAATAGGTAACGTACAGGCTTGTAAGAATTGCTTTCTGGTTTTGTCTTTCCAGGATCTCTAGATTTTTGTCACAGCACCAAAATAGTGAATAAAAGTGCATGTGTGCGGGTAAACGGGGTAAAATAAATTCTGCCAGGTTGTTTTTTTTTTTTGNTTTTTTTTTTTTGGTTTTTTTTTTGTGCGCATTTGGGAACGATTGTGTTTCATGTTGCCAGACAGACCTGGAGGCTTTGTAGAAAGATGAACCTGAACTTCTGTAGTGGAGTGTGTGTCCAGTATAACCCGACGCCCGGCTCGCTTATTCTGCTCCGTCACCTTCAGCGATGATCGTGGGGGGGGGGCACGTCTCGCTTCTGCATAATGATCAAGGCGCCACTGCATGTTGACAGGGACGAGTGCGTGAGGATGATTTTATCTGTGCCAACAGCATCACAGGGGAATGCCGCGATCAAACCGAAGCCCCCGTGGCATCGTCAAATGTGCTGCGACGGTCTCGTAGCCCCACGTGGTAAAGCAGGTCATCGCCGAGTGCGAGCGAGTGGAAACATTTGTGTTTCTGTTGAGTTTTTTTTTGTTTTTGTAAAGATGTCCGACATCTTTACTGTGTAGATGCTGTTATTTACCAAGTCTGAATGAGCGAGTGGGTTGATGTTAAATAGTGTCAGATCGTCTGTGGGCTGCTGCCTGTGGCTGAAGGAAACCCTTGTCTGCTGGTCCCCCCCC
>VXCM01002448.1:136401-178011 GCA_014773175.1 Lucifuga dentata
AAAAAAAAAAAAAAAGTGCAAAGACGTCCAGCAATTTACAGAGTGACAATTCAATTGATTTATTTTTTATTGATTAATTTAAGACTCCAGTATGTAATTGAAGGCAAAAACTATATTGCAGTAGTTGTTAGAACATAATTGCTCTTTGAATTTTCAGAACAGCAAGGCTTATTTAAGGGTTTTAATTCACTTTCACCTTAGCTGATAGTACACCGAGATAATTTCCTTTTAAATGTATGAAATTGTATAAAGAATAAATGTGTATATGATATCTTAGTTTTATTTATTGAAGGACCAAAGGAATTTCATAATAACATGATACATAGACAGATGAATAACAATTTGAAATGCAATTATCAAATGTGTGAGATGGAAAAACAGTTTAAATAAAGACTAATATAATCCACGTAAATGGTGTTCTTATTGTCCTCTCGTCTCTCGGGCGGAGAGCGGCGAGCCGAGCTGAAGAACGCCGGCGCTTGGCGATGAGCAGCAGGCTGGCTGTGCATTGGGTTTGAAGCTGAAAAAGCTCTGCTGGGTCTCCGGGAAGCTTTTGGAAGCTTCCGGCCTCAGTAAGAAAGCGCTTCACCGTGCTGAACGCCGCAGCACGCTGAGCTCCCGTAAGAAGCTGTAAGCTTGCCGCTCAGCCGCTCCCAGAGCAAATAAAGCAGCTTAGGTGAGGCAAACGCGTCCTAAAAAACCTGGTGTCCCGCTCGGATCCGAGGGATCTGATCTGTGTTGACTAAAGGCTTTTGCTGTTTCACATGTTGGGGTGATAATCATATGTGTGCTGTAAGCAATGTATGACGTCCAGGAGGTGTGTGTGTGTGTGTGCGTGCGCGCGCGTGTGTTCACAACTTTCTTCTGCGATTAAGCTACAGTTGATATGTAATTATGTACTTTACTGCATACAAATATGGAATCAGTGTTCAAAGTGAGGAAAAAAAGCAATGTGAATAGAAATAAACGGGACTGTCGGAACACGAGGGGGAAAAATGTTTTGTCCAGTTTTTCCTGAGAATATTCCCCTGCTTTGTAATGCAATCTGTTAGAAATGGGCCTAAAAAGCCATTTTTTTCACCTGCCTTATCTGCAACTACATTCACTTGACTGAGTGCTCCAAACAGAAAGGATTCATTATGTTAAATTATTGATAAATGGCCATTTTGCTGAGTATATGAATTATTGCTTGTAAATAGAATTTGAGAAGGTGTAAAAACACTATGGAAAAATGGCATCAGAGCTGAAGTTTTTTGTTTCCTGTTTCCGCGCAAGCAGTTCTGTTCTTGTGTGCGACCAGTAACCTTAATTTACTGTGTAAAGATGGTTACATTTTTTAGCTTTCTTTGTCAGAGACCCAAATATAGAATGCTTGTTTACTGACTGTATAACCTTTACCGTGAATTTCCAATTAAGTGTATTATACAAACTCATTTCCTCCTATAACAGTGTCTTGTAACAATGCTTTTAAAGTTATTGCTCGGTTTAAAAAAAAAAAAAAAGAAAAAAAGAAAAATATGTAGGGACAGTACAATAATCCATTCTTTGTTTAATCCAGCTTTAGTTTTGTTTTTTTCTCTAACTTATAGCTGATGTGTCATTGTTTCCCCTTGTGAAATCGTCATATTATGTTCCTGGTGTGGAAATATATGCAGCATTTTCAGCAGATCACAGCTCCTTGTCTAGCTTATAATGTTGAAATAATACATGTTTCTGGCATGTGCACGACTTTGCGCTTATAGGCTAACCTGATCATTTTTCCTCTGCTTCAAATAGAAATGTCTATTTATGAATTTTGCTTGTAGTTTTTCACAAATAAAATTGTTAAAGTTATCTATTTTTCTGAGTGCTCTGCGTCCTTTTTTTCTCATCTGCATATTTAAATGTAATGAAAGTTCTGAAGTTCAGGTTTTGTGTTGTCAGATTTTTGCAGAGCCTCACATATGACATATGAAGAAAACAACTCGGCCATGTACGATGAATTTGTTACCACACTATTAATATGTGCACGTTGTATTATTCTTTTCCTCGTTTCAGTTAAATCGTAGCCATGTTTTACCAATTCGTTTAGCTAAATTGTGGCCATGTTTTGTCAAGTTCCCCCATTTTAGCTAAATTGTGTCCACTTTTTATCAATTTATTCCCTCGTTTTACTTAAAACGTGTCCACTTTTTTATTAATTTGCTCCCTTGTTTTACTTACATCATGGCCACGTTGACCAATTTGTTCCCTCGTTTAACTAAATTACGGCCACGTTTTGTAAATTCATTCCCTAGTTTTAGCTAAATCGTGTCCACTTTTCATCAGTTTCCTTGTTTTAACTAAATCATGGCCATGTTTTATCAATTCAATCCTCATTTTACTGAAACTGTGGCCATGTTTGATCAAATTCTTAATTTTCTTCTCTAATTTTGGTTAAATCATGGCCACGTTTTATCAATTAATTTGCTTCCCTCTTGTGAAAACTATGGTTTTGCATGATTGCATGAAAACATGATTTTGCATGTCAGCCCAATGCGTTACAGCCAATAATTTTTAAAAAATTAACAAACTGGTAAAAAAAAAAAAAAAAAAAAAAAAAAAAGTGGCCAAGATTTAAATGAGGGCCAGTGTCACGAGGGGCTCCGTAGATCTCAGCACGTATGTTGAGTTGAGGCTGCAGATTATTGATTATCCTATTGATCTGAAGCCTCGCCAGTGACACGTGACATGAAGGAACTCTCACGCTGATGAGAGGCTTTCAATCATGGCTCTCCAGAGGCTGGTTAGCAGGCGCTAATGTGGCATCTGAAAGCTCTGACGCTGACCGCATTACAGACCGCAGAAATAAGAAGATCTCTTATTATGAGCAGCAGATTCACTTTAGATATGAGCTGATTCACCAAGGAAACGTGACTTATTCCATTTCCCTCTGGGTTACATGTTGTCGTTTTTGCCCAAACATTACATCCCTTTTCCTCACGTCCACAAAACAGAACCATGTGTGCATGTACATGTGTGTGTGTGTGTGTTTGGCTCAATGCATTTTAAGCGTTTCGTTCCAAAACATTACTTATCTATGTTATAATTTTTTCCCCATGATGGAAAGTTAGTGTTAGTTCTTGGACTTATGAAGCATTAAAGGATCATGCCAGTGATTTTGCATGTGTGAGCCCAATACATTACTGCCAACCATTTTCCAAAATATATTACTGGAGTGTGAAATATTAGAATTGTTTTTCCTACATTCCAGACTGCCATTGGTTTTGGTTCATTCCAGTATGCTACAGAAATCAGTGAAACATGCTTGAGACATGTAACCCATCAAAGCGAACCACACACATTATTTTTTTTGTCAAAGTTTCTTCTAATTTAACCAATCCAGCACGAAGCTACATGGAAGAAAATGTATGTCTCCATCAGGGAATACAGTCCTAGGAGAAGAGAAATTAAAACAACCTTCTACATTTGTGTGTACGTGTTAGCACTGAATTTGAAGGTGAATGTATCACCTGAACACTTGATTTGGAAAGATTAGGAGATCTGAAAAAAAAAATAACGGAAAGTCAAATACAGTTTTATGCATGTCAGGTGAATGGGCTATATGCACACAGGGGTGCTGCCGTACTTCCGGTAAAATCTCAGCCAGCTAACTTACTTCTGCTGTCATTTGGCGCCAGTGTTTAAGTGCGGATTTTACTACTATTTCTTAGCGTTGTGGACATGTCACAAAAACAAAATGTGGCTTCCTCCCACCTCCAAAGACATGCATGTCAGGTGAATTAGGAACTCTAAATTGCCCGTAGGTGTGNGCTTCCTCCCACCTCCAAAGACATGCATGTCAGGTGAATTAGGAACTCTAAATTGCCCGTAGGTGTGAATGAGAACGTGAATGTGTTTGTCTGTCTCTGTGTCAGCCCTGCGATAGACAAGCGATCTGTCCAGGGTGAACCCCGCCTCTCGCCCTATGACCGCTGGGATAGGCTCCAGTCCCCCCGTGACCCTCAACAGGACAAACGGGTTTAGAAAATGGATGGATGGATGGATGGATGGATGGATGGATGGACATTTTGGAAAATGGTTGGCAGTAACATCATATGTATGTAGCATTTATTGGGCTCAAACACAGAACAATCACCGTTATGGTCCTTTAATGCAGAATGCGGGAACTTCCATCATTAACTTGGTGCTAAAAATCAGGGAATGTCTGTTTGTCTGCTTGTATGTGGCTTTTTTTAGGCCAAAGAAAATGGGTGTGGTAGGGAACTTTTTTTCCCACTGCACTTGAATGCAACCCAGTTTACTAACTCCTCCCACAGCCTCAATCAGAGCCAGCTTATTAAAGATGGCGGCTGCTGATTGTGGTTAAATATGATATTCTGTTAGCTTGTAGGGAAGAACTGAGACGTTTAAGTCTGTAGAATCTACAGATTCAGATCTAGAAGTTTCCTAGAAGTTTCTTTTTCTTTTAAAATTTTATTTGGCCAACTTGAGAACTACCTGACTACTTGAGAATCGGAAAAGGAATTATTCAGTTTTTTATGATAGAGGACTGTATGAGTGTGTTTAGGTATCTAACTACGTATAAAGCCGGAAATCTTGGCATCAATATCTCTAGAACCCGGCACTGTATGAAGTTGAAATTCGACAGGTTTATTGCTCAGGACCCAAGGACGTGCAGTGTNAACCCGGCACTGTATGAAGTTGAAATTCGACAGGTTTATTGCTCAGGACCCAAGGACGTGCAGTGTAACGTCTGAAGATGAGCGGTTCTCCAATTGAGCTGTGCCGGTAAAAAGTAGTCCGCGCGGCAGGAAACGCTCCAGCGCGGCGGAAGGATACATCCAGGCACGGCAGCAAATGCTCCGCTCCACGGGCACTAACGGGCACTAACGGGCACACCATGAAATCCGGCCCGGTCCGAAGGCGCGTTTACAGCGGGCGCTGCGCGACGCTCCGGTGCTGCCGTGGAGCGTTTAAACTGCCAAAATCTTACAAGAAGAAGAAGAAGAAGGAGCTTCCTCTTCCTGCTGCTGTGTGTCTTCAGGTGAGTTCTGCAGGTATGTAGAGACGTTTTAATGTTGCAGCTTCTCTTTTGCTGCTTTGTTCTGATTTCTGTTAAACTTCCACACTGCGTGGAAAGTTTGCTGCTGGACATACTGAGCTGCTCTGCTAACTGTGGATCTGTTTGCTTTCTTGTCGTTTTCCACCAGTTTTTTTTATTTTTTACTTAATTTTTTTTTAATTTTATTGATTGATTGATTTATTTTTGCTGCTGCTTTCCCCTGTAGCTGTGAATAATGCTTTTTGCTGTCCTTTTAGCAGTACAGTTGCACAATTTTGCAGTTTTAGACTTTTAGCCGTAGTGGTGCATTATGTATTTAACTTTGCATTTCCTCTTGGATTGTGCATTTCCTGTGGTGTTTATCTGCTATTTCCTTTCAACCACCTGGTGTTTATTATTTAATGTGTGAACTTTTTTTTTTTATCAGTTACTTTCTGTGTTTGGTGAGCTGAGGTCTGGATTTCAGGCTCGTCACTGTGGGAGAATTCTCACTCGGTTTGTTTATGGAAAATGATAGGCGTGTATGCCGGTGGTATTTGGGCTCATGCAAAACCACTGTATGGCCCTTTAAAGGACACATGTATGTGCTTCATGTAAGAAACGTTATAAACTAAAATAAACGAGTGATTGACAGGCGCTGAAGTGAGGTTTGGGAGATTTTGGGTTTCTTTCGTTTCTCTTTCTGAAAAGCTGAAATGTGATACTGGAGTTTTCGAACAGAAAAACGTGTTTCTACTGTAATGATACATGGTAAAGGACCATACCGGTCATTTTGCATGTTTGAGCCTAATATATTCAATTTTCATACATTATGTTATTGACAAATCGTATCTCAGCTTTCCTGATATTTTGCTAAATCTCTTAATCTTTCAAAATCAAATATTCAAGTGATACACCCACCTTAAAAATCCATGTTTCTCCTGCTAATAGTTACACAGCCTTATGAAGTCACGGTCCTTTAAATTTTTCCATAAACGCAGGTCTTCTTTTGGGACTATATTCCCCGGTGGAGGCATACATTCACTCCACGCTTTTTATTGAGCTTAAACACTAAAATTACATAACTTCTAAAAAAACCTGAATACACGTCTTGTTGGTGATGATGGATTACCTATCCCAAGAACGTTTACAGTATCAACAAGTTGATTTTAATAGCAGAATGAACTGAAACCAATGGAGGTCTGGAAGGTAGGAAAAACATTTTTAATTCACCGTTCCAGTAGTATGCTTTGGAAATGATTGTCAGTAACGTTGCATGTATGAAAATTGAATATATTAGGCTCGAACATGCATGATCAGCGGTATGGTCCTTTAAGGTAATGATACTCAGCCAGAGTTGGATATTTTTGTGTTCTTTCCACCTCTGGCTGTTTATCCTCAAGCATCCTTGTACTTAACCTGTACCTGCTCCAGGGCCGCTTTGGAGTACAGACAGGAAACTTCCCTCTTGAGGGATGAATGAAGAATATCATAAAAAGAAAATTTCTCTCAGGTCGTTTCTGAAGTCCTGAGGGCAAAAACGACCATCTACAGCAGCTTTCCAGCCATAAAAAAGATTTCCTTTTGATGCGATGATGTAAAAATGTAACTGCCATCATTATGATGTTGCTCATAATGTTTCTCAGATATTGTCCTCAAGTATTATTAAGTGCATCAATCAGAGCAGGATTCCAGAAATCCAATTCTGTATGTTTTGTTGGAAAGTTATGAAATAATAAGGATGACATTTGAGCCTTAATTTGACAAAACTTCCTTCTTTTCTCTGCATCGTCTGCAGAGCAGCCAGACTCAAAACTCCTCAGGGATCATTTCCGCTCAGGTTAAGGTGTAACCAGATGGGGGGGNGGTCTTCTGCTAGCGATGACCCCCCCATCTGCCAGCGCAAACCGCTGCATCATACCATATGCTGAGGAAAAGCTTTAAATATCTGCAGATAAGAAACCACTTTTTATGAGAAGAGGAAATCAAGAAGCTTGAAGCTCAGCGCAGTGTGTGTGTGTGTGTGTGTGTGTGCGCGCGCACGCACGCGCGTGTGTGGCATCGTGTTTCCTCTAAAACCACAAATTCCGTTCTTGTAGTCTTGATCTGGAAGTACAGGGAAAGATGGAATTAAATTACTGTGCATCATCAAACTATGTTACCGTGGTGATGCAGTCCGTAAGAGGCAGGCAGGAAGTAGCTCGTACACGGTGGTCAGAGGAAAAGCTCACATCCTCCTGGTTCCTCTCAGTCGCCGTGTGCAGCCATCGTGAAAGCACGAGAACCATGAGTGTAATGCTGCGTTAGTGTTATGGCCGCCACTTTGTGGATGGCCTAGAAATGTGTTTGTGTCGCTCTCTCGTTCTTGCTGTCTTCTCCGTCTACTTCTCCTCCGTCAGAATATGCAAAACCGTCTGTGCTGAGCCGCTCTCACAATTGGTCGTCTTGTGGAGGCGGGACTTAACCAGCTGAGCCGCTTCTTCGTTGCCGGGACACACCCTCAACTTCTCCTGCGATTGGCAGGTGGAGACATCTGATTGGAGNTTCGTTGCCGGGACACACCCTCAACTTCTCCTGCGATTGGCAGGTGGAGACATCTGATTGGAGGACATTCTTTGCCTCTCGACCAATGAGGATCCTATTCGAACACGGAGTCCCTTTAAATACTCAGTGAACTGTCATTATGGTGGCTGTGTCTGTGTGAGCAGTCCGCTTCACTACTGGTGTTTATTGAGAGCTGTGACTTAGTGTGTTTTGTGTAATTAGTTTTGGTTATTGTGACTCCTATTTGCGAAAACTGTTTTCCTATTGGTTCTGGTCTTTAGCTTAAGCAATATAATAATCAATAAGATTAATTCTTTCTTTTTTGCTCGTCTTCATTTACTTATATAGTGGATGCTTTCTGTTGCTTCCTGTTTTGAGTTAAGGAAGGTTCTTTTCTGTCGTACTTTTGTTTCTTTGCTGTCGTTATTTCTGGCATCACTCCTGCTCCTTCCTCAGGTGTGGCTGGCCTTAAATTTCAGTTGCTGATCGTTGGTTAACTCTGTTGTTCTGCCTTTAGTACAAAGTTTGTTGGTAAGATACAACAATAAATTGCTTTTATCGCCTTAACATCGGCGTTTATGTTGCTTCCCTTTCCCTTAGACACCCAGGGTTGTAACAGTTAGGAAATGGGAAACACCGGACCTTTCCTGATTTTGTTATTTATGTGTTGCTGCATAAACTTTACATATTGTACGAGCTGACTGCCGCCCCTCCCCCGCCGCTGAGTAACCCTCCACTTTCACAGCCGAGCCGAACCCAAATCCCACAGCAGCAGCTGCTCAGCTGTGTTTTCCCAAATTTTTGCAAATGACTGACAGAGAGACTTAAACAAGCTGCTGATGACGGCTAAAGTATCAGACTGATGAGGCAGCGTGAGCCTGGCGTTCATCGCTTCCAGAGGAGTCGCAGAAGCCC
Source organism: Lucifuga dentata (assembly GCA_014773175.1). Taxonomy (NCBI): domain Eukaryota; kingdom Metazoa; phylum Chordata; class Actinopteri; order Ophidiiformes; family Bythitidae; genus Lucifuga; species Lucifuga dentata. Next base: position 144,884 of record VXCM01002448.1, read on the forward strand.
AGAGTTCTGGAAACACGGTCCTATCCTGTGAGTGTCAGAAATCGCCTTTAATCTCCTGTGTTGCAAGACCGTAATTATAATATATATTGGGGGGGGACATGTCCCCCCCAATATTCCAATATGCTCAAAACATCCCCCCCCCAATATATTGATATAAAAAAATTCTATGCTACGACAGGAAACCACGCACCGCCGTCCAAGATAATCATTAGCAAATGTAATCATAACGAAACTTAACAAATTGCCATTATAATTACTACCGGTTCTAATATTATAGTGGTTCATGGTTATGAATTCTTCACATTTAGAGACATTTATGTTGTACATTAGTAATAATTATATTCGATATTAATATATTAATATCAAGTTACTGTGCTACATGAACCTTATGTAGCATAATAACTGGATTGTCTCTCTGTATGTCATGATGTTCCACTTATAGTCGATGTTAAGTGTATTTACAGCTGTAATGNTTGTCTCTCTGTATGTCATGATGTTCCACTTATAGTCGATGTTAAGTGTATTTACAGCTGTAATGTCGGTAAAGACTTGTTTCAGTTAGCCTGACCTGTTTGGAAATTAGCCGTGCTAAGTCTTAAGCTAACTGGCTAGTCTAACTAGCTAGCTCGAGGCTGAGAGGAGTTTTAGTGTCCTGAGGAGGCTTAAGACGTGGCTTAGATCATGGATGAGTCAAACAAGGCTGAATAATGTGGCCATATGTCATGTCCACCAGGAGAAACTGGACAGACTGGACCTTAAAGGAATATGCCGTCTTTTATCGCTGTCAACGGNGTCCACCAGGAGAAACTGGACAGACTGGACCTTAAAGGAATATGCCGTCTTTTATCGCTGTCAACGGTAAGCAAAAAAAGGCCTTTGGATTCTTTACTTGAAGAATGGCAAATCAAAACACGTATTACCTGGAGAAGAGAAGGTATGACTGGAGAGAATAAAAACAGAAAAAAAAAAAAGNGGGGTATATTTGATCCCACCCAATGTTGACACCATGGCTGCGGCCTTGCTTTGTTAGCTCCACAAGCATCGTCATTTGTCTGTTTGTTAGCAGGATACCTTGAAAAGTTCCAGATTTGGATTAAATTTGGGATGGATGGATGGATGGATGGATGGATGGATGGATGGTGTCAAGAGGAAGCGATGATTACATTTTGGACGTAATTCAGATCATATTCTGGATCCAGAAGAAGTTTTAGCCTATAAATCCAATGCTAATGGGCTGATGTTGATTAAATTTAGCATGGTGGCTCATTTTTTTTTAACCTGCTTATTTTGCTGGGTCTCACAGGATCCTGGATTTTGTCGTCCTTGGTGGAGGTATGCATTCTCAGACTGTCTTCCTGTTGTGATTCAGAGTTTCTGCTCAAAGAACAAAGACTGGAATTATCTATCCTGAGAGCAAAAAATGAGCTAATAAGCCTGAACCCAAAGTGGTTATTATAGAATAACACTCTGAGATAAATTCCTGCTTTAATCAATATAATACAGTTTCCCCTGAATAACTGTGATAACGGCCTGAAGCTTCTCAGGATGATTCCATCAGCTCAGCATGATGAAATCATGAAGCTGAACGTGTTGAGTTTTTACACTCAGACTGATGCTCACACTGATTGCGGTGTGTATTATTAAGTTCTGAATGCTGCTTTCAAGCCCAATTGATGCAAGAAACGTGTGACATCAAGGAGACGTTACTGATGTGTGTTTTACCTTTGCAGCTGTAAACACAGAGAGAAGTGTTCAGCCTGATGCTGTTCATCAATAACCATTGATCTGAGGGAATGAATTCTCTCTGCAGATGGATCCGTCTACTTGTGGCGAGGCGGCGGTGACGGCTCGTTTCTGAGACGCCAGAGATCTTTCAGCCAGCCCGGCTTTGCTCGTTAGTGATTTTATTAATGGACACGGTCATTCCTACTAAAAAAAAAAAAAAAACTACTGAATGAAGATGGTTTGTTTTCTCTTGGTCAGAAAGTATCTCAAAAAATAATGGATTTTAATGAAATTTTGTAGATCGTTGACTTCGATCAAGGAAGAGTTGATTAGCTTTGGATGGAGATTGGAATCGGATCCAGGATTTTTTTTTCACTTTGTTTAACCCTTAAATGCACGAGTCGTTTTTCAAACATTCCTACATTCCTCGTGTTGTTAGAACCCGTAACTTACGCAACACAAATTGAGCTACGAAGTGAAATATTTTGGCTTGTAAACTTTTCAGAACATTTTATGAACAATAACATACACACGAAAAACAGGTTTTTTTGCCATGTTATATTTTTCCAGTGACTTATAGATGTCGTCAAAAATTGCTGCTCTGCATGAAGCTCTGACACGGCGTTTCTTTCTGTAACAGTAAGCTAGCAGCATAACCAGCTTCTTCCTGTTTCAGCGTTTGACATCCTATCAGTGATACTACAGCTAAAGTGAGAACAAATTTAAAAACACAATTATTACCTGCAAACCAGGAATTTAAAAAAGCACTCTTACTTACCTCAAGTCCCCACCGACCTAAACACTTTTTAGAGAAAAACATTAGAAAAACAACTATTTTAAACAGTTTTGACAACTTGAAACCATAAAACTGTTAAAAACAAAGACTTTAGTTTTAGTGTTTTTTTTGTAGTTTTTATTAGTTTACACATACAAAAAAAAAAAAATANAAAAAAAAAAAAATACAAAATGTCAGAAATGAAAAAAGTTAAAATAAAATGTGAAGAAGAGCTGCAAAAAAACCCTCAAGGGCACTTTGAGGAATAGGTTGAGGACTTAACTGAAAAAAATAAAAGAGTTAGAGGTGCGTAATATGGTCCATGGGTCACTAAAAACCCGTTCTATACATTTAAGCGTGAATAGGGCGTTTGTTGACATTTTAATCTATTTGTCATGGTTTGGTCCGGATCAGTTAGACCAGGGTTTGTTTAGCTTGCTTGTTACGGTTTGAATGCGGCAGTCACACCTTAGCGTGGAGCTAATGATGACTTCCATGAAATTTAACACGGTGGCTCATTTTTTAACAAAAAGCAGATCTGCTTATTTTGCTTGACACCTTCCATTCCGGGTAAAAACAGACCGACCCTGGCTTCTCTGACAGTAATAAACGGACCTTTGTCTGATTGAAAAGTGTCTTTGTGTTTAATGTTTGTATTTGAGTACCTCTGTTTCAGATTTCTGTAAGTGATGATCCACTGTTGATGACATATTTAGTCTGTCTGACTCAGCTTTAACTGGCTTCAGCTATTTCTCTCTCTCCTGACTTCACTATCTCTGCACAAATGCTGCACAACTGCAGCCATTAGGGCTGTAGATTAAATGGATGGTGCATCCCATGCAGTTTGCTCCTTTTAATAATTAAGCAGGGTGAATATTACACAGTTCACATATTTAAAACGTGGAGTTCAGTGAGTAGGTCAAAGTGATTACAGGCTGCACGCTGACAGGCAGTAAGAAGCCGTTTGTTCTATGGTAATTAGCCTAAATGATGAAGTAATGCAGCCCATTAAGAGAGAGAAGACTGAAACAGCTGTAACGAGATGATCGACAGCAACGCAGGCAGCGCTGCCGATCAGGATTTATTTGTGCGATGACATAATATCCCGAAGCTGTTAAGAAAAATACGCTCTAAACTAAATATAACCCGCAGCAGTCATGTTGGATGTGTAAATGGTGTCAGAAAGCAGCGAGAGGCCCTGCAGGCGAAGCGTGACACGGATCACAGGCTGAGCTTCTGACCTGCAGGTGAAGCTGCTTTAAAAGCCTCTCAAGGCGCCAGAGTTCATCAATAATTTACTGCACCGCCAGTCGTGTTAACACCATCCTAAAGCGTGCTCATTATGTACCGCTAACCCATGCACTGACACGCATGCATGCGCTCTGCAAGCATGTTAGCATGCTTCTTCCTCCACACGCAGGTTATAAAATGATCCTCATAATCTCCTATCATCTTGACACGCTGCAGATAACAGGGAGGACGATTGCTTCTGCAATACAATCAAAATGAAAGGTTTAATGTCAAATACTCCAAGATGCTGTGGGTCGCCTGAAATCTTTCCTTCTCTGTTTGGCTCTTGGCACAAAATAAGAAGAAAATATGCAACAGCTGTAAAAGAAAAATGTCCTCCACAGACAAACTGGTAAAAAAAAAAAAAAAANAAAAAAAAAAAAAAAGAGGTAAAGTTCTTCAACAGGGATTTACTGTTCCGCTTTATGAGCAGCGAGGCTGCTGCTCAATAAATCCTTTATCATCATGCTTTTATTGGGAGATTTGATCTCAGCAGACAGATGGAGGGCAGCGTTAAACCGTCTGACTTGGCCTTGGGCGTGCGTTGTCTGAGCAGACCTGCAGCGCTAGCTAACTGGAAGCATTGATCATGTCAGTGTGATGATGCTTGTGGCTGAGTGAAGTTTGGCTCGCATGGTGAGAAATCAGAAGCTGGAGTTTCCCTGCAGACCTGCGAGCTCCCACAGCGGGCCGCGATGCAGCAGGAAGTCCACCTGGGACGTCTTCAGCAGCTTTCCAGAGACACGTCCAACCAGTCCTATAATTTAGCTGTTTCTGCTGCTATAAAGCCACTTTTAATACTGTGACGTTATTTTTTTTATTTGTTTGTTTGCACAGATATTAAAAAAGACAGTTAAGTAAAACAACAAAAAAACGAGTCAAAATTATTACTAGTAAAAAAAAAAAGAAAAAGCAGAAAAATAATGTACAGGAGAGGCCAAAAAGATGGATAAAGGCTTTCTGGTGGCCTTCCCAAATACGATCCCAAAGCTGTCATGACTTTTACTGTTCTGAATCCGTCTGGCTCTGCTTCCTGTTCCTCAGAGCGAAGCAGCATTTAGTTTCTATGCACCAGTCATTTGGAATAAACTCCCAGAAAGTCTAAAGTCAAAGGTCAGCCACACCACTGAGCGCTTTTAAACCTTTAGCGCCACTGGAATTCCTCTTCTTGGTTTGGTTTTTCTTTCTAGCTTTCACACACAGGTCAGGTAGTTTTTTTCTCTTCATGGAGCAGGAATGTTCCTCGTAACTCAGAGTATGGTTTCAGTCCTGCCAGAATTAGCGTTCAGCATCTCTATAATCCCTCATGGAGGAATCATATAAACCTCCGTTACAGCCGGTGCTTCCTCATCTCAGTGATTGTTCACCATTGTTCGTTTTTCTGTCCGTCTCCTACGTACCTCCTCTTACTCTACAATGAAGGTGGCCTTAAAACCATTTTAGCCATTTTGGGTGCGATTACGTCACAGTTTCTGCATGCCCACTGTTGCGTCTGTGTTCAGCATAAACCACCTTACAGGAGAATGCTAGCAATTGTGCATGTTTAAAGGACCATACCATCCATTTTACATGTTTGAGCCTATATATTCAGTTTTCATACACGTACTGTTACTGACAATCATTTCCCAAAGCATACTACTGGAACGGTGAATTAAAAATGTTTTTCCTACCTTCCAGACCTCCATTGGTTTCAGTTCATTCTGCTATTAAAATCAACTTGTTGATACTGTAAACGTTCTTGGGATAGGTAATCCATCATCACCAACAAGACGTGTATTCAGGTTTTTTTAGAAGTTATGTAATTTTAGTGTTTAAGCTCAATAAAAAGCGTGGAGTGAATGTATGCCTCCACCGGGGAATATAGTCCCAAAAGAAGACCTGCGTTTATGGAAAAATTTAAAGGACCGTGACTTCATAAGGCTGTGTAACTATTAGCAGGAGAAACATGGATTTTTAAGGTGGGTGTATCACTTGAATATTTGATTTTGAAAGATTAAGAGATTTAGCAAAATATCAGGAAAGCTGAAATACAGTTTTATCCTTTGGGAAATGATTGTCAGTAATGTAACGTATGAAAATATTAGACTCAAACATGCAAAATGGCTGGTATGGTCCTTTAAGCCCAATGAATACCCGCATACACTTATGTTACATTTTCCAAAACATCAATCCATATTTTACTTTCCCTGTTATTTTATCAAATTCCCTAATCTTTCAAAATCAAATGTTCAGGTGATAAATCCACCTTAAAATTCTTCTTTCTCCTGCTAACACGTATGTCTGAAGATAGAAAGGACGGTTGTTTTTAAATAATCTTCTCCTGGGACTGTATTTCCTGGCGGAGACATACGTTGTCTTCCATGCATGCTTCATGTTGGGCCAGTTAAATAAAGTTGCTTAGATAAAAATGTTAATAGACATGATGTTTGCTGTGTGTTCACTTATCTGAAGTGTGTTATAAGATTATTTTTATAACGTACTGGAATTAACTGAAACCAGCCGGAAGGGAAAAAAAAATTCTAATATTTACAGATCCAGTAATACGTTTTGGGAAATGGTTGTCAGTAAACTAATGTGTATACAGGTTGTATATATTGTGCTCAAACATGCAAAACCATGTATATAGTCCTTTAAGAACAGCATATATTCAGATGTTGTTCAGATGCGTAATTCTGGCAGATATGAATGAGCTTTTGAGAATGTCCTGCTCTGAGTAATTAGTGCTTTACTCATTTGGAGACAAAGTTAGTTCCACTGAAGGCCTCAGCGGAGCGTTCGAGTCAGCCGAGAGGCCATTATTCACGCTGCAATCATGCGTGAGGCTGACAGCTTGGCGTCGCTCCAAATGCATGTTTCCATTTGGGAGCCATCCAAACAAAACCGTGAGTGCTCAGCCAAGCTCCTAATGAGTGATCCAGGGAATGAGAGGCAGGCAAACGTGAACTCGTTCACTTCGCCGACCCTGGAATCCAAATATGGCGCTGGAGGAGAGGAATCTGCTCCGAGGTTGAACCGTTCGTCTGAAATCTACTTGTTACGTCAACAAGATTACTTAGCCCTAAAGAACAGACGTGATGCTTAATTGCTCTGTGTTTGAAGTACTGATGAGATAATGAAGTGCTGAAAGTGTGACTTTCAGCTCCTTTTCTGTCAGAGAAACCTGCTGCCAGTCTGCATCTGTAGCTTCACCTCCGTTACGCCGGCTATTAAATGAAACGTCTTTAACACCAGTCTCTCCTCCTCAGTGTTTGAAACCTGTATCCCCACAATGGATCATATATGTAATGCAAGACAATATTTATTGCTTTGATCAAAGAGCGATTAATCCTTCTGAAATCTTAATATCCTGTATGGCTTGGCGATATGGCCGAAAAATAAAATCTTTTTTTTCACACTTAAGGATGATTCTTGATTTTAATGAGTTTTCTTTTTTTTTTCTCCAAACTAACTTTAAAAAAAAAAAAAAAAAAAAAAAAAAAAGACATAATTCAACTAATTTTTTGATGAAGATTCTCTGTCATCCGGGGTAGATAAGTTGTAGAAAACTCAGTCAGGTCAACTGGATTCAAGTTTTCAATTCTGAAATGTTTCACATCCATCCAGATGGCTTCATCAGAAATGAATGCACAGAAGGAGGTTAAACCTCCAGTAACTACAGTAACTATGGTGTCAAATCNTTTTTTTTTTTTTTTTTTTGAATAATGCGTGATGATAATAATTCAAATAAGTATTCTTCATTAAAATATACGAATAATGATACTTTTAAATAAAATTGTAGGGCTTTCTAAAAAAAAAAACTTTCAAAATAAAAGGTTTTACAGCGATGTCCAGGTTCCTGTTAGGAACACCAGCCTGTCTACTGCCTCTTGATGCTCTGGCATGTTAATATTCCACCGTATGAAGACCCTCTGATCAGACGCCATGATGCTGGAAAATGATGCAGTAACATCATTTGCTTTTTNAAGACCCTCTGATCAGACGCCATGATGCTGGAAAATGATGCAGTAACATCATTTGCTTTTTCGCTGAGCTTTGACTCCAGATCTGTATCTCGCAGCGCTGCATTGCTGCCACTCAGCTGCATGTTTCTGTCGCAGCTGCCGAATACATTTGCAGCAGCTCCTACAAACTTGACAGACCACGCTGGTTTGCTCCACGCCATGAAGCAAAAAACCGAACAACTTCCAAACATTTCCTGACATTTCCTTTCTTAGAAACGAGCTCGTCTTCAGTCAAAGCGTTTGTTGCATCTTGGCACGTCTGACCTGCTGAAAGCTTCGTGGACGTGGCATCAACAAACATGATGGACGGGCTTGTTTGTTGGGGAGCGACCCGCTGCTGCATTTTCCCTTAAAAATAGTCAGATACTAGGTTTTAAAAAAAAAAAAAAATCTCGATTTGGCAATTCAGCCTTTTTACACAGTGCCAAAAATGTAAAATCAAATTAATCGATTAAATCGATTTATCACCGGGCCCTAATATCCTGTATGCTACTTGTGTCCTAAAGGTCAAAAAATACACATCTTCGCCACACCCCTGTAATAAAGCCTCTTAAGGCATTAAAAATAATGTCTCTGTCTGCTGGGCAGCAGCGATTCAGTCCTCCACTCTTATTTATACGTTATTTCCTGCCGAAAAATGAAATGCATCCCCTCTTTTCTCAGGCCTTGGGAGGCTTGAATGCACCAAACTCACCGTCACACACAAATAACCCCAAATGTGAGTTTTTAACGTTTTTCAGAAAGTTATTTACACTGGCAGAAAAGCTTCTTTGCCTAAAAGCACATCCCCTCCTTCCTCAGGCCTGTGCAGGATTAATGCATCAAACTCAGCCTGAAACATCAAAATACCCCCAAATCCTGATTTCATTCCTCCATCTTCAGAAAATTATTTAGTGGGGATGCAAATGTTGGCAGAAATGGATGCAGTTCTCAGCAGGGATGCAGAACACCTGTATGATTAAATCGTCACCTTTGCTTTGCTGACAGATTCTTGTTGCAGGGTTGATGTCATTCATTCCCAACAGTAGACCTCTTACTCATTCTCCAAGAGTGAATAATGCAGGAAAATGTACAGAAGAGCTTTCATTTCATTGGTGCACCAACTCATATGACATGGCAACAAGACAGAACGCCTACAGATTCCTGCACGAGAAGTCCATCTCACCGTTTCATCTCCTGACGACATCATCGCCTCACACATGACACAACCAACAGGGATTCCACGCGAGCAGAGCATGCAAAGTTGCTCATAATGCCTTGATGTTTATGTGTGCGCAAACAGATTCTACAAAGCGATTTGGAGTTTTTCTGATCTTAAAAGAAATGACACCCAACACGATGTCACAGCTGTCGCCTCTCCGCTGCCTGCAGCTGCAGAGCTAACAGTGGCGGGTAATGAAGATGATGCAGGAGACGGAGGAGAAATCTGAGGGTGGGGGGAATAGAGGTGCCTGAGCAGTGACATTTAATTCTCGAGCGACTGGTTGTGTACTGGTGTGATTGAAAAGTGCCTTCGCTGCTGCTTGATTATTTGGCCTCTTCTCTGCAGCAGGGAGCGTAATGAGATGTTGAGAGGAGATGGAGCTGCTGCATGTACAGCCGCAGGTCTTATTTCAGGCTCCGCTGAGGATGCTTGTCTGGATTGGGGGAGCGGGGGTGGAAGAATGGGGGCATATGGGATGTTACAATCCTGTCGAAGATGTCAGTACCTACAAGGGCTGTGAGTGGTGCCAACTGACGGTGCCCTGCTGCCAACTGGCAGGACTGGAGCTTCATACTGAGCGCGTCTCCTGCAGCACCCACGGAGCTCCACGGGCCCCTCAGAGCCGCTGAATCATTTATGCTTTTGCTCTGACTTGACGCTTGCATGACACACTTTATACAATGGAGACTTTAGGGGTAAGATAAATATATACGCCAACAAAAAAAAGGAGTGTAGCTGAGATTTGTTTGCTGCAGTCATGAATTGTCGTTTCACGCACATCGCTAACCAAAGCAACCTCCCACTGCTCCCACCCACCCACCCACCTCAGCCAGACTGATGTTTTCACAGTCTGATTGAGATGCAGAGGACTTACAGGCAGGAAAAAAGAAGATCAGCGCGCTTCTCTCTACATCACCTCGCTACACCTCAGCACTCCGCCCCAGCCAGCAGAGGCAGAATGAAGTGCAGGGGGTGTCTGTTGGCTTAAAGATAGAAATTGCTTCTGCTCCTCTCGTATATTTCATCAGCATTGGAACTCACCTCCGTTCTTGGGAATTAATGGCTAGGATTTCTATGAATGTGAAAGCAGGCTGCTGCCTCGTGCTGCCGTGGAAACAGGGAGGCTGGCAGCTACAGCAGATAGACCTTAACCAAAGATCATTAATGTATTCCTATAGGGACTTACAGGCTGCTGCCTAATACTGAGTTTACTGTGACTTATCGCACTTTGTGGGTTTTTTTTTTTTTTGNTTTTTTTTTTTTTAGCTTGATACGCTGTCATTATAACATTTCTATTAATCATAATAAAGCCCTGTAGTCTCTCTTTTATTTTCATCAGAGGTGTGTAGAGTAGCCAGAAACTGTACTCAGATAAAAGTATTGTTACTTTATGATAATAGTAACTCAAGTATAAGTAAGAGTAGTCACCAAATGATGACTTGAGTGAGAGTAAGAAGATTACTTGAGTAGTGAGTAACTTTGATCAAGCTTATTCTTTAGAATAATCAACCAGCTATAAAGGCTCGTCTGAGGAAAAAAAAATGCTAAGTAGCCACATGTAGCTTCTAATACAATCCAAATCATATCATGTAAAGAAACAGTAGACAGTAATAAATCAGATATTTACCACATAACAAATCAGGACAATTCTGGCCCCAAGACAGCCAAAACAGCTCAGACACGGAGTGACTGAAACCAAACCAGACATTATGATCCCTTCATTATGTAAGAGGGTGAAAACCTGGTCTACAGGTACAACGCATAATAATGAGAGCTAAAATCCTTTGCATGTCTTTGTTGATCTATTTATAGAGAAGTAACAAAAGCAAATATGACTTTACATTGTGTCTGCAGCACATTTCCCTCAGCTCGTTTTGTCACCATATCGTGTCTCACAGCTTTACTAGCATCATTAGACGACACACCAATCAGTGGAGAGACTCTAATGATTCGGCTTTTTTTCTCAAATAAAATAGAAAGGCTACAAAAAGAATTTCAGTTTGATAATCCTATTAGGAATTATTTGTTTATGTGAATCTGTCTCTTTGTGTCTGTTTTGGTTTTGGCCATTTGTAAGGAGATAAACTTGTTCATATCCTGGCAGATGGGAAGTTTTTTCCTTAAACATGACTGTTGTTGGCAGATGAACGCTGATAAGGCGTCCAAGCCGGACAGACGCAGGAATGGCTTAATCAGCCAAACACTGTGTCTATTTTACAGCCAACAAGTCTAAACCCAACATCCCGCTCAGCTGCACAGTAGATCTGCAAACATTCGCTTGTGCTTCTTTTCCCACCAGACNCCCAACATCCCGCTCAGCTGCACAGTAGATCTGCAAACATTCGCTTGTGCTTCTTTTCCCACCAGACTGTCTATGCAGCATAAACATTGTGATTTCCAGTCAAAACTCTGAATAAAAGCCTTATTGATGGACATGTTTTGAAATATTTGCCACATCATAAAAAAACAAAACAATATTGCAGTGTGATGATGTTTTGAATTTTTGTATTGAATAACAAAACAGTTTGTCTGAAAGTGGCAGGGAGCCTGATGAATTAGTTCCCCAAAAAAGCGAGCTATGCTTTTTAGAAATGGTTCCGCTACAAAGCTAACGGGCTAACTGCCAGGATTGGAACACACAAATTTGTTTAAGTAGAAACACCCGGGTACGAATCAACAAAGTCACAAGTCATGTGAGGAGGAGAGCCAATCAGCTGATTTGAGGCATAAAATCAGCAGGAAGTGATGCTAAGTCAAGCGTAGCTGCAGCATTAGCTAGCTGTGCTTCCTGTGACAGAATAAGCTAATGGTAGAGTGAAATTAGAAAAAACGGGATGTTTGGTCAGCACTGACTTGTTATGATGTATGAGCAGTGGTAGCTTAACCGCTCACAGTGTTAGCTTAGCTGCTACGCTAACTTCAGCTGAATTCTTAGCTTGTGGTGGATTTGGACTTCAGAGCATATTTAAGTTTAGCATCATAAAAGCTAATTAGCATCATAACCTGTCAAAGATCAGATCTGATGACATCATCAGTCATTTTATTTGCTGACAATATTCATGCTTTATACTGAAGACTAGCAGGTCAAGTTAATTTGAATTATTGTTTACAAGCTAAAATAGTATAGGATTTTATTTATACTTAAGGGAAAAGCTCTGTTTTGCCTTATTTTTTAATCACCAATAAACATTTGCAGAATCAGTGAAGAGCTGCAATTTTTTTTCCTCGTGCATTTGATGATTTTCCTAGATAAAGACTTACTGTCACATAGCTGTAATAACTGTAGAATAAATATAATTCATGATCATCTCACTAAGTATTTCTTTAGTTTGATGATTCCAGTATTTCTATTTTTAGTGGGAGTGAGGTTATCCTGAGTTTAAAGCAATAGTAACACAATATTTCTACTTAGATGATTATGTAAATTTATTTTTGTATGTTTATTTCCTTTTTTTCTATGCTGAAAGTCACTGTGAAACTCCGATTATGTTTTTCTCATTTCGTGTAACTTGTTAAAAGATGGACATCTCTGTATTTTGTCATCAGGTTGGACCCATGTGGACTTTGCTATAAATATTACAAACATACTAGTGTAAAGTTTAATGGCTGGAAATTCCAAAGAAAATCCTTACTTTGTGTTGTTTTAGCAGGTCAGCAGTTTGAAAGAGGACATCACACGTCTCTAATCTGAGTTTCTTTAAGCATTATGCACAGTTTAGATATTATTCTTTTTTAAACATTTTTTTAACCAACAAATTTCAGAGATTAATGTTGAAAAATAAAAACTTTATCTTATCAGAGATAACCCATTAGGAAAGAATGAAAAGCCTCTTTTATAGTCCAACACCGCCATCTTGTGGTCAAAGCAGTAGAAAATGCTCAGCTTCTCTTTACTCCAAACAGGTCTCTGAGCCTTAAAACATTTTAATTTCATCTTACATCAGTGGTGTCTCTAAACTCTGGATGCTTCGCGCCCGTGGCTCTGGTCCAGTCGTTCTGCTGCTGATGGGGTTGTCAGGTGAGTGATGTGATGTGATCAGTGGTGATACCTGGTGGTAAACGTGGCTCCTGGTGCTTTGCTGCTCCATCCAGCTCATTTGGCCCCTCCATCTCCCTTCCCTTAATCAGATATGACAAGCTCCCCGGGCCCCCACTTATAAAACAATCACAGATGCCGCNCCCCCCGCTGCTCCCGAGCCCCTTACCCTGTTGAATGCTGGGCATTAAGAGGATGATGTGTGCCTCTTTGCTCATTTGAGCTCTCCTCTTAATTGTAAACACATTATTCTCAAGACAGCATTAGAAACAGCAGATGTCTAATTGGCGTGTTAATTATCATTATGCGCCACTTATGAGTGTGTCGACGCTGCCCTGGCACTACAGTGGAGCTGCTGTCAGATGGTGCAGAGTTTTTTTTTTTTTTTTTTTTTCCAGCATCAGGTTAGAGATTTTCCAAGCTCACTGATTAGATCCATGCCTCATCATCGAACCATAATACTGACAGGCTGGGAATGTTCCAGAAAAACAACCACGGCTGAGAAAATGATTCCTGAGCCCCGTCATGGTGGAACAGAGAGTTATTACAGTCATCTCTCCCTTTCAACACCACATAACCTGAATTATGTGTTTACATTCTGGCTGTACCAAGCTGTTTGTGGACTCCTCCTACTGTCTTTTTCTAAGTGAATCAATGAATTAATCAATGCATTTTATTTATGCAGCACTTTTCCTGCATCAGTGCAACTCAGAAGTGCTCTTTTTTTTTTTTAGNCATTTTATTTATGCAGCACTTTTCCTGCATCAGTGCAACTCAGAAGTGCTTTTTTTTTTTTAGACATTTACTGTAATTTACATAATAAGAAAAACAGGATAGTTCATTAAAAGAGATAAAAACAAAGAAAGAACAGGGAGACCACAGAGATTAATGTCTGCACAGATTAAAGTCAGGAAAAATTAGAAAAAACAGTTTGCTGTTGATCAAGGGTCAAAGTTCACTAAAGCTGAATCTTTAATATCTTTATGCAAATTTACTTGAGTGAATCTGCTTATTGCTGATCCTATTGAAATCACTAAATTCTACACAAACACGTATTTGTGTAGAATTTAATTCATATATTTCGGTTTTGAATCACACACAGTCATGTCTGGTTTAAGAGCACACAGAAGTGCGAGTGTGTGCAGGCGCATTGCTGTGTGTGTGTGTGTATGTGTGTGTTTGGGGGGGGCACATCGTGTACGTGTCACATCATGTTCATAATATGTAACGCAGGAAAAGTAGCTCCTTACTCTTATATGATCAGAGAATATGTCCCACTCAGGTACATGAATCCAGTCTGCATGTCTGTATACACCTCAGCTCACCTGAGCCAGAATAAACGCCTTCTCACGGCTGCTGTAGACGTAGATTTAGACGGACGGTATGGATATGATGTCTTTATCAAAATCAAAGAGAAACTAAAATTTCATTGCTAATATTTCTATCAGGTAAAATTGTGTTTTATTTTTATCGTTCAAGCGTCACTTTTTTTTTTTTTTTTTTNTTTTTTTTTTTTTTTTTGTAACTAATGTGCGTGTGCATGTGTGTGTTCTTTTCGGGCAGAGCTGCATTCACGCCGTTTCATTTCATTTCATCAACTTTATTTAAGCAGGGAGGGCCATTGAGAGCAAGCTCTCATTTACAAGGACACCCTGACAATACATAACACAATAAACAAAATAATAAAACAGCAACAATAAAAATAAAATAACAATAAAAACATATAAAAGCCACAACACAACATCAAATAAAACACATACACTCAGACTCAGTTTCAGACACAAACCGTCAAGATAAAAAGATCAGATCTGTCAAAAAAANAAAAAAAAAAAAAAAAAAATCAGAAATGAGCATTAAGGCCTGTAATGTCAACATATATGCTATATATGTCACCATGAATGAAAAATGTTTCTAAAAAAAGATATGCAAAATATAAATATATATTTATTTATTTATATATATATAAAAAATACTCACATGCTGCAGTGTAGATCTGTCATTTTAACTTAAAGGACCATACTGGTGATTTTGAGCCCAATAAATACAACCCACATACACATTACATTACATTTTTGTCAAAGTTCCTTAATTTAACAGATCATCACTGAGCTTCATGGATGAAAATGTATGTCTCCACCAGAGAATGTAGTCCCAAGAGAAAACTACTTTTACCAAAACATTAAAACAATTGTTCTTTCTATAATTGTGTTTTAAGGTGGGTATATCGTGAATTTGTTGAGATTAGGTGATTTGACAAAATAACACAAAACCTAAAAACAGGGTTTTACGTTTTGGAAAACGGTTGGCAGTGACTTAACGTGTATGCGGATTGTATTTATTAGTCTTAAATATGTGAAATCACCAGTATTGTCCTTTAAACACCATCAGTACGGTTCTGTAATTTTTGGTGTGATACAGATAATGTCATTCAGGCACAAACACAAGTTCATATAGAATATATACAGTAATATATTCAGCAAAATGTTATTACTCGGATGAATGAGCTTATGAGGAGAACTTGAATGCACCAGCTCTCTCTCTCTGCTTCACCTAAAATAACTCAGGGATGATTCCACATCTGAGCTTTCAAATTTAGATGTCCAGCAAAAGATGAAATGATTTTTCCTCCATGACACAGCATGTCTAAGTTTAGCAGTCACTCAGACGGGTACCACCTCCTTTTAACGAAGCGATATTTAAAGGAGAGCCGTCTGAATAATTGATCAGGAAGCTGAGGTAGTCGGTCGTTGCATCATGGCGACACAAAGAAAAGCCTGCTAGCTGTTTGGATGGAGTTACTGGAGCAGAAGTTAGATAAAGATGGAGGGAGAGTGCAGCACTCTGCTGTTCAGCCATTCATCCTTTTTCATCCTTTATTATTCTCTCCAGTCAGCTAAAATTACAACTGCCGTGCTGGATTGAGTTTTATTTAGCCATGTTATTACATAATTTGTGTATATTAGATCATGGCAAAGGGAATTCTGGGGGAATCACACATTTAGAACGTGGAAACGCATGCAGCAAATTTTTGAGTAATTCAGCTAAAATGCAAACTTGTGCTGCGGCTGAAGCAACACGAAATGGGTCATGATTTCACCTGTCGATTGATCGGTTGATTGGTTTGTTTGTTTGCTCCAGGGTCGGGAGGTTTACTTTAAATATGTAATTTGGTACAGTTACTAATTACCTGCTAAAATATGTAATCAGTGGAATCAGTATCCAGCTACTCCAATATGAAAGTAATGTAACTTGATTACTTTCCATTACTTTTGGATTACTTCAATAAAATGACTTTTATATATTTTATATAGATCTTTATTTAAGTGTAATGCACTTTAAGAACAATGCAATATAACCTTATGTGAAAATTAAATTCAGGCCAGCCTGCGCATGTGAGGTTATTGCTGCACCTCAACAAATCCATACTACAACACACACACACACAACACACAAAACCTAAGCACTTTCTTAAGGTTACCAGCTTGGTTTCCATGTGAAGAATCCTGTTGCAATGAATCAATCACAAAACAACATCTCAGGTCAGGCAGAGGTGCTCCATGTTCCTAAATTAAATTATAGGCTTATAGAATAGAACAGTTAACAAAGAAAAGATAAAATCTAGTAAAAATCTAGCTTTTTAGTAAAAACAAAATGCTCTAAATTTTTTGTACATGATTTAAGAGCATCCACAATATTTTTTTTTAACAAATCAGAAGCTAAAAAAAGACACTAATTAACTGTGTTGCTATGACTACTGTATTTTATTTTTTTGTTTAATAAATCGTCAAACTAACAGCATCTCTCTGTGCTTCATTCAGAGTCGCTACAATAATAATAATAATAGGTAGTTGTGGTATTGAAATGCTGGCTCACGTTAGCTTTGGCTAGCATTAGCTTTGGCTAGCTGCTTTCTATGTAGCTAGCATAGCGGTTGTCTTACCTGTAAATGTTTCTTTAGATCAGACTAGATTAGTTTTGGATGCTGACAGTATTTTCACAGCTTTAAGGCATAAATTGCTGTGATGTTATTCCACTTTTCTGCCTTAAAGACAAAATAGTTGCTGTGAAAGCATGTTTTTCACTGGTTTCCATGGCAACGCTCATAACAGAAAAGTGTTGAGAGAGATGTTATATGCGCATGCGTGTGTTCAGCAGAAAATCACTCTATTTTCAGTGTAATCCTGATAGTAATCCCCATTTTCTACTAAATGTGTCTGTAATCTGATTACACTTTTTTCTCTGTAACTGTAATGGAACAGTTATATTTTTTTTTGTATCCTGATTACGTAACGCCGTTACATGTATTCTGTTACGACCCAAGTCTGACTGAGTCACTGAGGCACATTTGAGTGTTGCTGTTGCTGCTGTTTGGAGGCTGTTGCTGCATGTGGAACATCATTCTTGGCTCCATCTTGAGGATATATCAGGTATTTTTTGCTCACCTGGAGAATTCTGGGAATCCTCTTTGTGGCGCAGGTGTCAAACATTTGATAATTAGGCCAATTAACTTTGGCTCTCAGAGCCCGCTGATGAAGGCAGATAGCCAATATGCTTAAGTGCTTTTCATTGTTTTAAATGCTGTAAGCTCATCAAAAATAAAGGATTTTTACTAAAAGGAAATCCACACAGTGCCTGGAACTGATTTTTTTTTTTTTTTTTTTTAAATGTCAGCGACACTGCTGTGTTTCAGGAAATCTGGCCAAAAAACTAAATCAGAGGATTGTTTGGTCTTGGAGGATTTATGCTGCTCTGTGAGTGTGACATCTAGTTTTGTACTTATATCATCTCCTTCATCTTTAACGAGCATAAGCTTATGTAATTGGTGAATATACAGTAGCACCATCATCACGGCAACACGGACAACGAGGAATTAAAATGTCATTAAAATATCACATGAATATTCAAACGTCTCTTTGCTGCCTGAGACGGACAACAGCAGCTGTGCCCTTACATCTTCATCTTCATCCTCCTACATCATCCTAAATATGGGGATATGTTAATTGGGCATCTGTTGCCTCGAGTCAAATTAAGTCTCTCTCTCTCTCTCTCTCTCTCTCTCTCTCTCTCTCCCTGCCTCTGAGGTAGAGGACTGTTATGGAATCTGTTCCGCCATCCGTCCGTGCAGCAGCATCAGCATTAAAATGCCCACAAAAACCCACACATGCATGGAGATTCTAAACACCCTCATGTCAAGCATGCACACTCTCACATGCATGTATGTTAACTCGTGTTACTGCCAAGTTGCTTCATGCAGATGCAGCATAGGGATGTGGAGGCAGTCTTTGTTGCTTGGTTGAAGCATCAGCTGGAACTGTGGGGGAAATGAAGGAAACATGACATTTTCAGGGAGTAAATCTCCTTCACACTGGCTGCCGTTTCTCTTTTCCTGTGCATAACAATGTAACATTGTCACGTGCCATTTGGTGGAGGTTTTTATTCAAAGCTGCAGGTTTTAGCGGGGTGTTTAGTGCAGACAGGCAGAGAATTTGAGCCCCTGGTCGAGGAGGGCGAGGTTAATGGAGGATCAGCTGAGATTCTTCCAGAATGTCACTTCCTGATAAATGTTTGAGAGGCTCTTAAGTTTGCTGACCTTAAATGTCTTAGTAGGAAGATAGAGGGGTGGGTGGGTGTGGGTGTGTGTGTGTGTGTGTGTGTGTGTGTGTGTGTGAGTGAGACATAGCCACAGCAGACCGTCCTTGTCTCCTCTTATGAACACCACTGTGTGAAGAATTCAAACACAGCCTCAGGTCTCAGTAGTAATGGTCATGACGACGTTGTCTGAACGTTATTAGACTTTTTATGACCTTCATAATATTTCTCCTAACACTTTATTTAAGTCCTTATAAAGTCTCTTTGAAGTATAACGTTCATAATAACGTCCCGAGTAACATAACTGGAATCCTATGAGATGATGATTAAGGATGTTTGCTGGGGATTTTACTTTGTTTGCTGGAATATAAAAGTATTTACAGGAATACCTTAAAGTATTGGCACCCCTTTAATTAAAAAAAAAAAAAAGAAAATCACAATTTTCTGTCGTTTAAGTTGAAATTTACAAGTATTACAAGTATTTGATATCCGTTATTTTATTTGTAATAGAACAGAAACTTGTTTTGATTATTTTTACCCTCATGAGTCTCAAATCATTTTTTTTCCAAGAAAAGTCTTCAGTCCAAACAAAAATCCAAACTAAAAGAATTTAGCAAAAAAAAAAAAAAAAAAANAAAAAAAAAAAAAAAAATCGAAATTAAAGTAGAAACATTTTGATTTGGTTCTGGAAGATTCAGAATGGAGTCTCTAAAAATGACCAACAACGATGTTCAAAAATGACTGAATAAAACAAATATATGAGAACTGAACACGTAATATTTTGAAAAATGCAGGTAAAAATAATTTTTTTTGGTGGAATGTACTTTGGAGAACATAGTGATATTGCAGTTTTCCGGTTTTTCTGGTTGTTAAGTGCACAGTACATTTCCCACAATGCTTTGCTGTTTATGGAACTGAGTGAAAAAAGTAAAGCGGTTCAGATAAAAAAAGTTATCGGAATGAACTTGTACAAACCAAACCTCCAAAAAAACTGAAATAACAACCACAGAACTTTCAAGTATTATAAATTATTATAAATTAAAACAGCAAGGACCCTTAACTTAATATTTAAATGCACAGACTTTGAAGATTCACGTTTTCTTCTTATCAGTTCTTGGGGCTTTTTGAGGTATGACCAGATTTTCAGAAGCCAAAATTTGTCATCCTGTCTATTAAAGGAATTAATTTTTATTTATTTATTTTTTTTTATGACAAATTCAATGAAAACTAAAGTAAAAATGACCGGAGGGTTTCATATAAAAATTTCACCCTCAGGTAGGAAAGAGATTTCATTTGTAGAATTTCTTTCGAACCATTTTGTCGAGTTTTTTTCTTGCCTTGGTCTTTGTACATTCTTTTTTTTTTTTGTAACTTTATTTTTTTTATTGATTTTCAGTGAACAAAACATCAACATACACATGAACTTGGGGGAAAATGTTATCAACTCAAAGCCATTATCTCTTTCAGCGTCCTTATGTCTTCTCTCAGTTGTCCTTGTAGTTCTTTGTTTCCGTGTGACGTCCATTTCTCCCTTTTTTCCTCCATCTCGGTTTCCTGTAGCCTCACTGTGTGTCAGTTTTTACTCCAATAAATTGCTTCAGCAATCTGTAGCCATTGATCTAGAGTTGGAGGTCAGCTTTGTTGCTTTTCTTCCTTAGTGCTTTCATACAAGCCACTGTTAAAATTTTATCAGATATTTATCTTTTAGTTGAACATGTTCCTCTGAAAAGTTGCAAATACTGGCAGTCCCTGACTTATGACCGTCCGACTTACGAACCGACTGCCATAAAGCCTATTAAAGCCTATTAAATTAAAAATTCAAGTTACATACAATTATTTGTAATAATGAACAGCGTACTACTTTACGACGCCTCTTCTGATGTGCAAGACATCAATAGGAGCAAGAGGAAGTGTGAACATACATGTTTTTTTATATCCCTGCTCTCTCTCTCTCTCTCTCTCTCTCTCTCTCTCTCTCTCTCATAAATATACATGTATACTGTAGTTAGTACATTTTTATTATTACGTATTATTATTATTATTATTACTGTACTGTATTATTATGTTTGCAATGTTTTAGGAAATCTGGAAGTGTTTCTTTAATGTTTCTTATGCATAGAAAGATAAAATATATACGCTAGATACGCACCTAAGTAAAATATATACGCTAGATACGCACCTAAGTAAAATATATACGCTAGATACACACCTAAGTAAAATATATACGCTAGATACGCACCTAAGTAAAACATATACACTAGATACACAACAAAGTAAAACATATACGCTAGATACACAACAAAGTAAAATATATACGCACCTAAGTAAAACATATACGCTAGCTACGCACCTAAGTAAAATATATATGCTAGATATGCACCTAAGTAAAACATATACGCTAGCTACGCACCTAAGTAAAACATATACGCTAGCTACGCACCTAAGTAAAATATATACGCTAGATATGCACCTAAGTAAAACATATACGCTAGATATGCACCTAAGTAAAACATATACGCTAGATACACAACTAAGTAAAATATACATGCACCTAAGTAAAATATAATCGCTAGATACGCACCTTATGTAACTGTTCCGACTTACGAACAGCCGTGGGAACGGAACTCGTTCGTAACCCGGGGACNACCTTATGTAACTGTTCCGACTTACGAACAGCCGTGGGAACGGAACTCGTTCGTAACCCGGGGACTGCCTGTACACAAAAGTACATTATAGAGATCTTCAGAGGTACATTATATCCTAATATTCTTTTGATCTTTCAGCATATTGTTTCAGAATGTGGTTATTTTTGAAAATGTCCTAAATAAATGGCTGAGTAGCATTGACCGATCCACATTCTCTCCAGCATGCTAGGTTTTGAGTCTTTTAACTTTAAGTGTAATGAAATAATGAATTAGATTTTTCCATGAAAATTCCCTCCACGTCTGCGAGCTGGTGGACATTTGGTGATTCCTCCACATATTTTGCCAATCTTCACTTTATTGTTTGTACGTTCTGACAGAGAGGTTGAGTTTTTTTTATTTTTCCTTGCAGGTTGCCCCTGGAGGCCGGACAGGCTTCATTTATGTGGCTCTGGCATGTGGAGGTTTGCTGTTTGCACTTTCTGAAGATCACCACCTCCGCTCAATTAGCAGTGCTAACGCCGACGCCTCCCCGTGATACCTTGGAGGCAGGCGAGATGAAGCAGCAAAGGATCCTGGGATGCCAGAGGACTATCTGGAGTGACTCACAGCTTTGGCACGCAAAGATTGGAGTGTGGAGATGTGGAAAGCGAGGGAAAAAGGGGCTCTGGAGACTCTTCTCTCAGGTGAGCGGAGGAGTCCTTGAGAAATGTTGACACATTGTTGTCTGAATATTCCTGCAAAGCCTCTCAAATCCCAACGCTCTGGTAGAAAAGCTCATTTTTCTCAAGGGCACTTTATCATAAAGGATTAATATTAATCCATTAGTGAAGATTTCTGTTGATCTCCCAGTAAGCCAGTTTTCTACGACGGGTATTAGGGCTGTATAAGAAAAAAAAAAAACAAAAACGGGGAGGCATTTTCAGTTTTCAAACTTGCAAATTTGCAAGTTTTAAAATTCGAAAATTTGCCAGTTTTAAAAGTCTGTATGCTTAAGATAATTTGATGATTTTGTACTAAAAGCACAAGTATTTCTTTATTGTGAAATCTGATGGAAAAGTATAATTTAATAAGGTCATACACTGCAGGTATATCACAACATGAGGTGGTTCGATTCCTGTTCTCATTATTTTCCCTTTTTTATTATGAAAAAAATTAAATTAACTATGAAGACAGAAATCTCTGTCTGTGGCACCAACATCTCTAGAACCCGTCATGTATGAAGCTGAAATTCAGCAGGTTTATTGCTCAGGACCCAAAGACGTGCAGCATCACGTGTAAAGTTGTTTGGATGAGGGGTTCTCAAATTCAGCTGCACCGGTAAAAAGTAGTCCATGTGGCGGGATACGCTCCGCTCCACGGGCACTAATGGCAGGCTGTGGTGCATAACATAAAGTCCGGCCTGGTCTGAATGGGCACTACACTAGTTATTTTAAAACATTTTAAAAATGATTATTCATCATTAAAAATAATTTTCACTTTTTTTTTTTTTTTTTTTTTTTTTTTAGTTTTTAAACTCACAAATTTGCCAGTTTAAAAACTCACAACTTCATGAATTTTTAAACTGGTAAATTTGTGAGTTTTTTTGTGAGTACATGACCTTATTAAATTTTTTGCATCGGATTTTGCAGTAAAGAAATACTTATACTTTTAGCGCAAAATCATCAAATTATCATAAGCATACAGACTTTTAAAACTGGAAAATATTCCAGTTTTAAAATTCGTAAATTTGCGAGTTTAAAAACTGGAAATAATGCCCCCTCGTTTTGTTTTTTTCATCTTACAATATATGTCGTCCTATTTTCGGTCCCTCACTATGATGTCCAAATATGAATGTGTGAATAGTTTCTAAATGTCTATTTGGTATTTCATCTGCAGCTCGTGATAACATATATAACTCATCAGTCAACATCGAGCAAATAAACCTTTTAAATTTAATTGAATAAACCCACAGCGTGCCTGCAGAATGAACACTGGAAATGTGTTTTATTTTGTCCTGTATTCTTCCAGTATTAGTTGTTGTATAAATGTGGGATTGACAAAAAGAAAAAACAAATCTGCGCTTCCTAAATAAATGCTGAGATTGGTTGAATTTGTTGTAAATCTTGCATTTGCAGCATGGCCACCTCCTTCAGGGTCTCCTGAGGCTGTTACTGTTAGAATTCAGTTTCGGCTTAACTCTGCTATTGTACAGATTATGCACTTTTGTTAAGTTATTAGTTATTCTTCTTTTTAACACTGTATAAACATAGATTCTTGGGAACATATGGCACTGGGAGCACAGATACGCTCCCTGGAGGTACACAGGCAAAAAAACCCCCAAAAAAAAACAAATGGCATGCAGCACACGGGTAACCCCCCAAAGGAGCGTGAAGCTGTGGATGCCAACACAGATGAAACATGGCAGCAGACCCAAATACAGCACTGAACAAAGGAAACATATTTATCAAACATATTTGAATGGAAGAACAATTACAGAACATCAGAACATTCGGCGCTACATTACAGATAAAGATGAGACGCTTTACGTTAGAGAGGAAGGTCAGGTTTCACCGTAAGGCTTTTCTCTGCTGCAGGTCTTACCACACACTCCTGAGGAATCAGGGAATTTCTCCTCTATGTCATCTCATTTCTCTTTTTGCTGTCCAGCCAAGTTGCTGGGTATCACGCTGAGCCAGATGCTGACAAAGCAGCAGACAGGAAGTGCTGTGTGAGGGTATAGCAGCATGCCTTCTAGTCATTCTCTAAGAATCTGTACTCTTTCATACACCAAAAGTGTCTGCCAGGTGAGGGAATGTGTGGAGGCCGTACTCTGATTATGACTGTTAAGCTTATTCCCATTTATGCTGATTTATTGCCTTAAAGGACCATACCGTCTATTTTGCATGTTTGAGCCTGATATATTGAATTTTCATATATTACTGACAATCATTTTCCAAAGCATACTACTGGAACGGTGAATTAAAAATGTTTTTCCTACCTTCCAGACCTCCATTGGTTTCAGTTCATTCTGCTATTAAAATCAACTTGTTGATACTGTAAACGTTCTTGGGATAGGTAATCCATCATCACCAACAAGACGTGTATTCAGGTTTTTTTTAGAAGTTATGTAATTTTAGCATTTAAGCGCAATAAAAAATGCAGCGTGAATATAGTCCCAAAAGAAGACCTGCATTTATTGAAAAATTTACAAGGCTGCGTAACTATTAGCAGGAGAAACGTGGATTTTTAAGGTGGGTGTATCACTTGAATATTTGATTTTGAAAGATTAAGAGATTTAGCAAAATATCAGGAAAGCTGAAATACGGTTTTATCCTTTGGGAAATGATTGTCAGTAACATAGCATGTATGAAAACTGAATATATTCGGCTCAGACATGCAAAATGACTGGTATGGTCCTTTAATCCAAGTATTATCCATCCATCCATTTTCTTCCGCTTATCTGGGACCAGATCGCCAAACAAGGTAGCCCAGCCACCTTCTCCAGCTCCTCTTGGGGGATTCAGGGCGTTCCCAGGCCAGATGGGATATATAGTCCCTCCAGCGTGTTCTGGGTCTGCCCTGAGGTCTCCTCCCAGTTGGACGTACCTGGAAAACCTCCAAAGGGAGGCGTCCAGGAAGCATCCTGATCAACTGGCTGGAGCAACATTTCTGCTTTGAGCGTCTCCCGATCTCCCAGTCCCTCAGGGTGAGACCAGACACCTGTCCAAGAAAGTGCATTTCAGCCACTTATATTCACGATTTTATTCTTTCACCCAAAGCTCGTGACCACAGGTGAGGACTGGAATGTAGATCACTTGGTAAATCGAGAGCTTTGCCTTCAGACTCAGCTCTCTCTTCACCACGATGTAACGCCCGCATTAATTCAGATGCCACATCAATCCGCCGTCAATCTCACGGTCTACTTTGCCCTCACTAGCAAATAAAACCCAGAGATACTTAAACTCCTTCATAGTTTTAATGTGCATGCAAACATACTGAGAGAGATTTTGGTCTTAAATTTCTGACAATGTCGAAATTTTGTTAAAGGCTGTCTTTGATCGCAAGATTGTTAAACATGCTGTCTCCGTGGATGTGCCTCATATTGCGACCTAGGACCACCGTTTTGGCTCTACGACCAGAGATTTCTTCACATTTCTCTCATGTTACACAGCCCAAAATTGCATAAAAGGCTTTAAGGTGGAGAAGAAGGATTAGAGCACTTGTAGCTTACGCAGCAATGATCGCTAATGTCATTTATTTTATGATGTGTGAATCGAAATACCAAGAAATTTCCAATCTGTGTGTTAGATATACAGATCAGATTTTTTATGTATGAATGAGGCCCAAAACTGATCTGAGAATATCCAATTCCATGTTATATTTTCACAGCATATTCAAGCAAAAATAGTTATGGGTCACTTGAGATTTCTGGTAAGAAGCTGTTTCCGTGTTTTTATAGAAACATCGCTCCCTGGTATTCTTCATGCTGCTCTCACAAAAGTCTGTTTCTTAGAAAATTCACTTCCTCCCTTTAGAAAGCAACACTGATGATTAAATTACCTGAAGTCTCGCTCTGCTCTTGAACTCATCAAGCGTTCCTTCGTTCACATTTGCTCAGACAGAAAAAGAGCCTTTCTGCTCTTGTGAATCTGCTCTTTGAGAGGAAATTGAAAACTGAAATGTGTTGAACTCAGCTGGACGCCTCCATTCTTTCAAACCCGGCATTCTGTGTATCGGGCTTTGTGGACATTTTTATACTTTCCACATTTGGAAATTTTCTTTCTATGTGCAGCCTGCTGTTTACTTCCATCCCTCTTGTGGAGCTTTAGAAGAATCTCTCTTTTCCCGCCTGCTTTTTAGTGAAAGCCCATATTTTTTCCAGCCGTGTGCCATATCCCCCAGAGCTCTCAGCTGTGTGTCCTATTTTTAGAGGAGCACTCTGGCAATTTAGCTGAACAATGTGCTGGAATCTCATCTTTGCTTCCTTGTGATCTGGTTAGGATGTTGGCTATAGGCATCACATTTGCAGTGTGTGTGTGTGTGTGTGTGTGGCCTATATTTTCTGACCTATAAGCCTCCCTTAGGTGTTGATATCATTAATCTCATTCACTACAAAGAGGAAGCATGGATATGTAACATAAGACAGAATAAGCGATGACCGTTTCGGCAATTTCATTTTATTTATTTCATTTAATTTATTAGTTTATTTGTCAGGGACGATGCTCATTGATCAACATAAAACAGAAACCTGTAAATGAGTCAGTTAGCCCAAAAGGCTAATTTTCATCTGCAGTCTCTGGCCAGATGTTAAAAAAGGCACCAAAAATCCGATAAAACAACATAAAATACCCGTCATCAACTCAGTACTACAGCAAGAAACAACCAAAAACAAAGACAACAATACAGCAAAAGATACACATAAAAAGATTATCAATGCATCACCAGCAGAACATAGAAGAAAGCAAATAACAATAAAAACAATCTGCCACAGGTCAATAAAAAGGAGATTCACAAAATTTATTTTTTAAAAAACCCAAAAATTATAACAAACAATTAGAATTTCTCTTGTGATATCTCAGCAACCTAACGCTGTAAATAAAGACGAATCTTGTCTCAAATAAGAGCGTACAACCAGATCCCCTGGTGTAAAATCACTTAGTGTCCCATCATAAGCAGGTTTACCGTTATTGAACTGCATCACTGTATTAACAGGCTGGGTTAATTAAATGGAAGCCGTGTTGTGCCCTGTGATCCAATAGCATCAAGCTCAATTAACCGCCTAATTAGACGCAGAGCTAGCATGAAACATGTGAAGTCACCTTGTGTCCTGTCCAATTTATTGATTGATTGATGCCTTAAGGCTTGTTTTATGCTTGACACGTCCACGAGGACGCATGGGGCCGCGCTGACAAATTGGTGTCACACGGAAAAAAACACCCCGTCTCACGGCGCCTTTTCCCCCCCTCTGTGCACATCCCAGATTTTGTAATGATGCAGATGTTTTAAAAATGGAGGAGCTGCTAGTAGCAGAGGTTGGTAAATACAGGCGTCTTACGGTCCTCGATGAAAGCTCATCAGTTTCTGGTGTGAAATGTCACAAAATCTCAGGACAAAAAGATCATCGCAGCAGCTCCTCCTCATAAAAATCATAAAAAATAACTACCGTACTCAAGTATAAGCTGAGTTTTTATTACCAAATTTCACAAGTTTTTATTACCAAATTTCACAAAGTAAATCGGGGGTCGGCTTATACAAGAGAAATTCAAATTTGATCCCAGAGAAGGAAATTTCCAGGTGTGGAAATACTGCCCATTACCACTACCCATGAAAATAGTTTAAATCATACATTAGAATGAAATATTTCCTGACTAAACATCTTATTCTGCACATTTTGCGGCGGCCAGTAAGCTCTGCTGTGATTGGTCAGTTATGGTAATCAGCTGCTGAAATAAATATCACGTTTACCGGTACGTGGATTATTTTCAGAAAATCAGAGGAATACTATGACAATACCCAGAAACACAGGTAATTTACTAAAGAAATAAACTGATGGAAAAATATCAGGGGGTCGGCCAGGGTTGGATTGGGATCCTAATTTTTACCTGGGGGGGGGGNGGGGGGGGGGGTCGGCCAGACGAAAACACCAGTGATGCCAGAGGTAGGGCGAGTAAGTCCATAATTGTCTGCTGTTTCTCCGCGCCAAGAAAATTATGAAAGAAAAAGATTATGCTTGCTTAGTTTAAATTAATTTTAATTAATATTATATTGTACAGTGCAAAGGCCACCGGCCCATCGCCACCGGCCAGCCCCCGCTGACGGCTGCGGCCCACCGGGAANCAGTGCAAAGGCCACCGGCCCATCGCCACCGGCCAGCCCCCGCTGACGGCTGCGGCCCACCGGGAAAAGTCCTGCCTCTCCCAATGGCCAATCCGACCCTGGGGTTTCTTTAAAAATCAAAATATGCAGGTCAAAATCAGGTGGTCGGCTTATACACGAGATCAGCTTATATTCCAGAATATATGTTATGTCAGGCACATTTCTACAAGACTCTACAAGTTGATTTTTCTACACACTGGAATGAACTAAAACCAGTGGCTGCCTGGAAGGTAGGAAAAGCAATGTTAATATTTACCCCTCCAATAGTATCATTTTTGAAAATGGTTGCCAGTAATGTAATGTGTATCCAGGTTGTATTTATTGGGCTCAAACATGCAAAATCACCGGTATGATCCTTTAAGATGGAAGGAAATCACACGAATACGACAAGCCAAAGCAGACAGAGATCAGATGCAGGATTCTAATTAATAGATCGCTTTGGATTTTCATGTTGGAGCTAAATACAGCTTTCACCGCCTCGTAAGTACTTTTGTTGGCCTCGTCTTCAGTCAACACTCTCATCCGTCCTTAACTTCCTCTTCGCGCAGAGTTCTGCTGCAGAGTGGAATCCTGCACCGAGGTGTCGCCTTCAAGTCTGTACCGCCTCGCTGCAGCTGGAGACACAGCACTCATACCTGACATATGAAAGAAATACTTGAGGAGCACTTAGAGGGAGAATAGCTTTTCTGAAGAAGAACAAACACTGAAGGGTCTTTCACGGGCAGAAGCTGTACGTAGGCGGACGATATACTCAGAGGAGTCCTATGTGGGAGGAAAGGCCTGATGAATGGGACAGAAGCCATTAAAATGACATTGATAAAAAGGCAGGAAGTCAGATTACCATTTTGGGAGAAGGAAATGTATTGGAGGTGAAAGCCTTTCCCTCCAGCAGGTGAAATGCAGGGATCTGGGCGGAGTAAACTGCAGGCAGAGTCTTTAATCATGGAGATGTGAGCTGGGAGTTTAACTTCAGAGAAATCCAGCAAACCACAATAAAACACACATTTTTTATTATTATTATTATTATTATTACATAAAACATCATAAATTTCCCATTAATGTAATTAACTTTCCCTAGTTACCTTTTTCTTTTAAAATAATTATTGCTTTATGGGGTTCTGTTAACAGGAAGGTTCAGATTTATAATAATAATAATTTATTTAGCACTCAAGTGAAAGTAATTTGCAAAGAAGGGAAATGAAAAGCTGTAAGTGCCATCATAAGATAAAAAAAATAAAGTTCAAACACATAAAATAGCAATATTTAGACACAGATGATAAAAATTATGAGGTACCTGCTTAAAAACTAAAAACCAATTCAGTTAATAAGAGGCTGATAATTAAAAGCAGAAAGGAAGATGTTAAAATAATAAAATTAAAGCTAACATAAAGTGAGTAGTAGTGAGTACAAAATAAATATTAATTGTCAGAAAAGCGATTTGATAAAATTGAGATTGTAAACAGACTGTCATGTTATTCAAGGGAAGGATGTGACATTAATTTGAATCTGGACTCTGGAACACCTAAACTGGTGAATCTTAGGATTCTAGTGGAACAGCAGGAAGTCAGACGTTCTCTTATATTAGCCGATGCTATGCTATGTAAAGCCTTATATGTGATAATACTTTGAATAGATTCTTACAGAAACTCAAAATACTAGAAAAGACATTGCTCCTTGTGGTGCACAAGTTATCTCTGGCTGTCCAAATTGAGGGGCACTTAAAGGACCGTACCACCCATTTTACATGTTTGAGCCTAATATATTTGATTTTCATACATGTAACATTACTGACAATCATTTCCAAAGCATACTACTGGAACGGTGAATTAAAAATGTTTTTCCTACCTTCCAGACCTCCATTGGTTTCAGTTCATTCTGCTATTAAAATCAACTTGTTGATACTGTAAACGTTCTTGGGATAGGTAATCCATCATCACCAACAAGACGTGTATTCAGGTTTTTTTAGAAGTTATGTAATTTTAGTGTTTAAGCTCAATAAAAAGCGTGGAGTGAATGTATGCCTCCACCGGGGAATATAGTCCCAAAAGAAGACCTGCGTTTATGGAAAAATTTAAAGGACCGTGACTTCATAAGGCTGTGTAACTATTAGCAGGAGAAACATGGATTTTTAAGGTGGGTGTATCACTTGAATATTTGATTTTGAAAGATTAAGAGATTTAGCAAAATATCAGGAAAGCTGAAATACGGTTTTATCCTTTGGGAAATGATTGTCAGTAACGTAATATGTATGAAAACTGAATATATTAGGCTCAAACATGCACAGTGGCTGGTATGGTCCTTTAACCCAGACAAACTGACCCTCAAATTGTTTAAAAAAAGAAAAAACTTCACAGTGTTACTGTTTTCCATTAAATGAAACTGAAATGGATGGATGAATGATTTCATAGCTGTTTTTTATTTAATTTTAATATGGTTTCAAGTGTCATGTCTCCTTACCAGCAGAGAGAAGTGTGTGTGTGTGTGTGTGTGAGTGAGAGAGAGAGAACGTCTGTCAGGAAGGATATATTGCCTTGCCGACTTATCCCATTTTAAACCCCCAAAAAACTTGAAGTTCAACTCTGCCTTCAAGCGTAGATGCGAAAATATAAATAACTGTCGCATCTTCCCTTTCATACAGCATCTCCTGTCGACATTCATATTTTTTCCTGTCATGTTGGCTCATCTGCCACACAGACTGCTGCTTCAGAAAACAGGCTAAAGCAGACGTGGTCTTCCCTGTAGGGATCCTGGCTCAGATTCCGACTGTCTCTGAGGCTTTATATCGTTACACACACATAGCTAACATGTCATCGTGTGCGTTTAAGACGCAGACGCTGTCTTTGCTTCAGATCCTCCGCTTCCTGTTGTCACAGATTCCTGAAAGGTGTGAAGTGAATACTGAACCTTTCGTAAAGCGTCCCGCCGAGAGATGAAGATAAAAATCTGCATCCTGGAGTGTTTATGATTGTGTAAAATGGCTGAACACATCCATCAGTTAAAGCAGGGGCGGAAGAAGAAGTTAAATCCTTTTCAGTAAAAGTTACAGCAATGATAAGCTTTGCATTTAAAATTATGGGCAATTTTGCATGTTTAAGCCCAAATAAATATGACCTGCATACGTGTTATGTTGACAACCAATTTCCATTACATAAAACTGTATTTTAGTTTTTCTGTTATTTTTCAAAAATCAAATGATCGGGTTCCACTTTAAAATTCAATGTTTCACCTGCTGAAATGTGCAACCAAACATAAAAGTTGTTTTTAATTTCTCGCTAAAAGTCGTCTTCTCCTGGGACTGTTTTCCACGGCGGAGACATACATTTTCTAATGCGCAGACCTATGTTGGACCAGTTAAAATAAGCAACTTTGACATAAAATAATAATAATGTTTGGTTCGCTGTGATGGATTATTTATCTTAAGCGTGTTTTAAGTCAATAAAGTTGATTTTTGTCACGTAGAGGAATGAGCTGAAACCAATGGCTGCCTGGAAGGTAGGAAAAAAATCTGAAAATCTAACATTCTTGTAGCAGTTTTGGAAAATGTTTGAAAGTACCATATATACACTCGAGTATAAGCCAAGTTTTTATCACAAAGCTAATCAGGGGTCGGCTTATACACGAGAAGATCAGATTAGATCCCAGAGAAGGAAATTTCCAGGGTAGAAATACAACCCATTACCACTACCCATGGAAAATAGTTTAAATCAGACCTTAGAATGAGATATTTCCTGACTAAACATCTTATTCAGCACATTTTGTGGTGGCCAGTAAGCTCTGCTGTGATTGGTCAGTTACGGTAATCAGCTGCTGAAATAAATATCATGTTTACCGGTACGTGGATTATTTTCAGAAAATCACAGGAATACTATGACAATACTCAGAAAAACAGATAATTTGCTAAATAAATAAATTGATGGAACAACGTCAGCTTACATACGGGTTTCTTTAAAAATCTAAATTTGCAGGTCAAAATCGGGGCTTATACATGAGATCAGCTTATAGTCAAGTATATAAGGTAATGTAACATGTGTACAGGTTGTATTTATTGGGCTCAAACATGCAAAAATCACTGGTATGGTCCTTTAAGCTGAAATTACAAGCAGAAATGACCTGTAACATTACCTGAAACAAATCATGAGAACGTTTGTTTTACATGTTATTAAAACAGTGTTGTGTGAAAAAATAAAATGCAGTATGACCAACATGAAAATAACTGAAGAATTACTGAGATTTATTTTTTTTTTAAATCATTTTCATCAATCTGTCACAAAGAAAACATAAAAACTAGTCATACTGGAGTTATCAGAGGCATGCAATTACTCCCTGCTGCCCATTCAAAGACATTTCCCTTTATTCCCTAACATTTTTAGAAAGACAATTTCCTGCCTGTAGAAGGAAATCTCATTTATTATGCAGCGTGCAGGGGAACAGTACATTACCTTTCACCTTTTATCTCTGCAGCCAATTTAATTTTCCTTTCAGCTGAATCTATTTCAAGGGATCAGATATTAACTTTTTGCTCATTTTAGTTTTCGTGTGTAATGGGAAAAAATAATGTGCTTTTCATTAGCAGAACTTTCTGACTGGAACACCTGCTGTCATTCAGATAGCATTTTTGAGGTGAATTTTTCCAACAAACCCAAGATGAGTCTTAAACAACCCTGATCGTGTTCTTCAAAAATAATTAAATAAACATAAACCAACTATAAAAAAACAAAACAAAACTGTGCTAATTTATTTAAACAGGTATTACGTAACTTTTATAAACAGTTAAACAGTTGAGTTCATGTGCGTCTCGTTGGACAAAATACATAAAATTTCAATTAGAATGATGCACAAAACACCTCAAAGATGGTCGCAGTTAGCTGATTTCCTTCAGGAAAAGTTTTGCTTGTATTCTGAAACTTTTCCTATTGTTAATGTGCTTAAAGGACCATAACACCCATTCTGCATGTTTGAGCCTAATATATTCAGTTTTCATACATGTTACATTACTGACAATCATTTC
>VXCM01002449.1:0-72408 GCA_014773175.1 Lucifuga dentata
CCCCCGGTAGCTGCCACCTTAATAGACGAAATCTTCAGGGTCGATATACGTGCGGTGAAGTGGCTCCTCTCTGCTCCTCTCAGCATCTTTGGATAATATCGTTCTCCAGTCGCAATCCTTTTCTGCCTTTTCTCATCAGCTGCAGCACCAGGCTTCACCTCGCTACCTTCAAGAATTTTCAACATCGCTTATGATGCGTGGAAACGACTCAGAGGCGATGGCAGCAAAGGATCATGGGAGCTGTGCCAGATGAATTCCTAAATCTCCTGCAGGTCTGGCTGCTACACATGCGGTATGCCAACCCGCGGAATGACCCAAACTCCTGATGTTAATCAGACAGTGTGTATGTGTGTGTGTGTGTGTGTGTGTGTGTGTGTGTGTGTGTGTGTGCTTGCGTGCACGTTTACACTCAGCACCAGGCTGTCAGTCATGTACTGAGCTATCAAAATACATGATGATTTCTCTGCCATCTGCTCTCCAGTTGATTCTCCCCATGTTGTTTCTCTGCTGTTTTGTCATATTCGTTTTTTTGCAGCTTTCTCTGGTTGTTTCGCTGGCAGCAGACGTGATTAATTTATGTTCTAATTCTGTCATGATAATAAATCTGAATGATTCTGAGATTTAATGACTATGGCAGAGTCAATTAACAAGCTAGCACAGGCTTGATTCTGCTAAAGCTGCGACTGTATTAGTGAGCATCATTTAAACGATTATAAATATGGATTTGCATGTGTGAGCCTAATAAGTACAACCTGCATACAGCTTACCCAAAATATAAAATCATATTTTAGTCTGTCTTATTTTACCAAATCCCTGAATCTTTCAGAGTCAACTCTTCCAGCGACACACCCACCTTAAAATTCAATGTTTCGTCCGCTAATGCTTAATCGTATAGGGTGTGGTTGTTTGAATTTCTGTGTAAAAGCAGTTTTCGCCTGGGACTATTTCCCCTGGCGGAGGTGTACATTTTCTTCCGCGTTTATTCTGTGTTGCACCAGTTAAAGTAACTTCAACAAAAAAAAACAAACAAACGTATCAACGTTTGGTTCTGCTGTGATAGATTACTGAACTCAAGTGTGTTTTGAGTCTCTAAAGTTGATTTTATTTTTGTAGTCTGGAAGGTAGGAAAAACAATTCTAATATTAAGCACTCAGTAGTATGTTTCAGAAAATGTCTGGCGGTAATGTAGCAGGTATGCAGGTTGTATCAAAATCATCGGAGTGCTCCTTTAAGAAAATATATTTTTCCAGTGTTGGTTCCTATAAATTCGCTCTGTTTTTGCGTCGGCATGATCTCAGGCGTTGGTTTTTGACATCGTCTGACAGGTTTGATTTGGTGGTGGTGGTGGGGGTGTGTGTGTGTGTTGGGGTGGGGGGTTAAAGTTAATGGCCTGTGTCATTTTCGCTGACTTCGATTGGACAAATATGCTGCTTGCAATTCGGTGCCACAAAAATTGGACTTTTGATCACACCCAGCCTCGTGGCCTCAGCTGTCCACCATGGCTTCATTTCTGTGGAACGGACAGGCCAGCTNGGGGGAAGCAGATGTCCCACTCTAATTTGCTCATTCGTCCTAATCGTCTCATCACATCGAACCAACGCCACTCCGTTAAAAGGATCGATGCAAACAGAGAGCAGGAGAGGAAGAACCAGAAGTCTGCCTTGACAGAAGGAACGCCAGAGACAGTCCTACCACTCAATCATGTCAGTAGGCCAGATGCTAATGCTAATGCTAATGGGGTGGGGTGGGAGGGGGGACCTTTTGTTTTGGGGGAGCACTTTTGTTTGTTTGCGTCCAGGCATTTATTTGCATTATTTCGTCCTGTGGCCAGTAAAAGAGTGCTCATTCCCTCAGCTATTTTAAATCAAACGAAATGACCATTTTAACTTCCTTCGGTTTGAATAATGTTTCTTGTGTTATGATTGTGGGCCATGATTTTTAACTTTTAATACCTGTTACTATTTTTTAATTGCTATTTGTTTTTCTTGGGACGTTGAAGATGAATTTCTGTTGCACCGTGACAGACAAAACAATTCTATTCTAGATGACAACGGTACGGCGGAAACGTTGCCATGCTAACTTAGCAAGCTATAATTCCATGTTGGCGGATGCAGTAGCGTTTTAGCATTTTGAACAATGATACATGAAACAGGAAAGCTCTGGCTCTGGACATTTTATATGCTCGTTTAAAGGACCGAAGGAAAGGCGGGAATGCAGATGCACGTGGGTTCATACCGTTTTGAAGGAGCATAAATTTCTAAAAGGATTCCATTGGCTAATTATTTCGATATCTGGTTTATGTCAAGTTTATTTGTGTAGTCAAATATCACATACAGTGTCTCAAAGGATTTCACAAGCATTAATGATTCCTGATCAGACCAAACTTTCTACAAAGACAAGGAAAACCTTCTTGAAGAAAACTTAGTATAGGTTCAAAGTAGAACAGTTGCTGCTTCACACTAAAAGGTTGAGCTGAGTTCGGGCATCTGATGAGGATGCTTCCTGGACACCTCCCTTTGGAGGTTTTTGAGGCACATCCAACTGGGAGGACAGGGCAGACCCAGAACAGCATATCAATTATATATTCTATATTATATATTCCAAGACAGATTACCTCTCCTCAAATGGGCCGAGTGAGCAACAGGAGTTGTAGGTGGTCCATCAAGTTCGTCATTGCAGCTGCAGCAAGCAGAAAAAGTAGGAAAATTTGAACTTTCAATGACGCATCTTCTCAATGAAAAGAATGACATCCAGTTTTCCATCTGCACGTGAATCCAGCATTTTATCATGGAAAAATGCTTACAGGCAAGGACCTCAAATAAATACGCCTGTAGATCTTCAGTGTCTTGACATCTCAGGACCAGTCGGCCGTCGTCTCCTTGCAACCCACTCTTCCTCGCATCGTGATCTGATTAGCAAAGCCACCCCGCAGCCTGATTGGATGCTGGTGAAGCGTGGACAGCAATTAATTTGACAAACACGTCTGTTATAATATGCAGCTATTAGAGGGAGTATTCCATTATTTCATAACAGCAGATCATTGAACTTTTTTAATACCTTTGCACTTTCCTTCATGCTAACGACTGTCATGGGTGGCTGCAGGAGGAGGGACTCACACTGGTAAATGTAGTTGTATATATTTTAATAGTTATTGTGGGAAAAATACAGAACCAATTGAGGTTGGTAATAAAAAAATAAAAAAGCAGAGGGCAGACTGAGGTCAGTATTCATAAAACTGGTGACAGAAGCAGGCAAACAGATACAAAAAAAAGGGGGGGGCTTAGACTGATAATCACAAAACCTACAGAAACAGGTCAAGATCGGGAAAAAAAAAACAGAAACAGGAAGGGTAACAGGCCAACCGGTAACATCAGACGGATACAGGAAAATGGCTCCACTCGAGAACAACCATACGAGGCAGTGTGGGGGATGAGGAGGAGATCAAGAGCAGGCAGTGGTGGGCCATCAGGGCCAGCAAGGCCTTCTCTGCTGGCCTAGAGGTTGTCAGAATCATTAAATTATGTTTTTATAATTTAATATATATTTTAATTAATGCTCTATGTCAGTGATTCCCAAACTTAAGAATGCCACGGCCCAGTCTGAAACCTGAAAATCTTCTGCGGCCCACCCAAAACTTTTAATTGCAACTTTGATCAACACACGAGACTAAAATGAAGTATTTTCCTATATATTTTTTTATTTCATAACAGAACAGTGTTCACCAAAATGACTGTCTATAAAATATTTTGTGCAGTGTTTCAGCAGAAATGTATTATTTAAACAAAATATACCCTGTAGTTCATTATAACAACAAATATTTATATTTATTTATATTGTGGTATTTAGTATGTATTTTACAAAGTTCTATCCATCAGTCTATTAGCATAATGTCATTGCTACTCTCTCTTTTAATTGTAAATATTTAATCATAAATATTTTATGGTAATTTCAAATTTAATTACAAAATTGAAAATGAAAAANGTAAATATTTAATCATAAATATTTTATGGTAATTTCAAATTTAATTACAAAATTGAAAATGAAAAAATTTTCACTAATTATTGTAAATGACCTCTCGCGGCCCACCTGCAGTTCGTTCAGGGCCCACCAGGGGGCCGAGGCCCACACTTTGGGAATCACTGCTCTATGTATTTTACAAAGTTCATTCTCATCAGTTTCTTATTAACGTCATTTCATTGCTACTCTCTCCCTCAGTTCCTGCTTCCAGTGCAGCTCATATAAATTAGAGCTTTTATCCAATCAGATTTTCCACCTGTGCTGTCTCCGGGTAAAAAGAATCTAGCCTGAGGCCTCCAGAATTTCCAGTGAATCCTCTCTGCTGTTGAAGCAAATGGGACAATATTGTTGATTGTCATATTCTTTAACCAATCAGATTTGGAGTTTGCCATGTTGGGTGTGTTCTTTTGCAGGCCAGAGCCTTCTAGCTGGCCTTGGCCTACATCATCGGAGGGCTGGTTAGCAGAGGGCTGCATTACGCTACACAGCTACAGCCTGCCAGAGATTCATCATCATCATCATCATCAGAAGAAGAAGAAGAAGAAGAAGAAGAGGACCAGTTAGGTAGTGATAGCCAGATGAAGCCTTGTGAAGCATAGAAACATTCTGGCAAAGTGGTTCGAGTAATGGTTCATTTGTTGTTGCTTGATATAAACGCTGCGCCATCTGCTGGCCAGAGTGTGAAACAGCTAAAATGACGCCTTCTGATGTGAATACAATAAATAAAATAAACTAGTTGTGTGATTTTTGTCTTTCCAGGGCAGAATGTAGAAATGATCATTCAAACATGAACATGTATGAAACCACAACCTATTATAAGTAGTGGATTAAATGCACAAAGTTCTATGGTTAAATGTTTTTATAATAAGTTAGTAGTGATCCTTTGTAAACTGACTAAGCAGTGAAAATGTTGTAAATTGATGCCAAATAACCACCGATTTCTTAACCAAAACTGGTAAAAAAAAAAAAAAAAAAAAAAAAAATTACCACCATTTTCAATAGTTTTATTTGCACAAAACACATTTTATGAAGCACTTCCCAAATCAGTCACGTGGTAAGGGAGCTCAACGAGGCTCCGGACGTCACCGATTACGTCATTCATCTAAAACGAGACATGCGCTTCGAAGCCTCGCTAAAAGAGAACAGGGTTAAGTATTAGAATATGAGATTATTATTGTTTTGTTTTTTGCTTTTGTTTTTTTGTTAAAGAAATAATTGAATCCAGATCCACACTCCTCACCAGTTGGTGGCGGTAATGCACCAATTTGTTGTTTGCCAACCGCCATAAAATTTTAAAGAAGAAGAAGAAGAAGAAGAAGAAGAAGAAGAAGCAGTAGCAGTAGCAGCCTCGCTACCTCACATCACTACAGTTAGCTAACTGGAGTAAAACCCACTAGCACGTAACGTAGCATTCTCTAATATTTATTTAAACTTTCTTTCTTGACGTTTAGCTTTTTAGATGTAGTGCTTTAGATGTTTTGTTTAGATTTTTACGTAGCCCTGTTGTTTTTTTTTTTACGCACAATGGCTGAAGGAGAAGAAGAAATGGATTAACTGGCAAAACCTTTTTCCAGAAGGATCTTTAAATGAAAGCTGGAAATACTGTACAACCGCATCGTTAAACTCTTTCTAAAGACAGAAAGGAGGATGGACTTTGTCTTCAGATGATGAGCAGCTTTGGTAACTTTGATAGATTTTTATGTGGCTGGAATCTGTGGAGAAGCNTTTTTGCGTACTTGCTGGTCGTATGAGTAAATGTGATGGTTGTTGTGAGTTTGTTCTTGTTTCTTTCGTAATGACACTAATTTAGGCAATGCCATGTTTATATGTGATGCAGCATCCTGTCATAATGCGTAATAATGCTACATGCTGTTCATGTTCTGCAGTTAGCGTGTTGTAACTGTCATACGTGTTGATCGTCGTGTTAAATCACTTTATTCCACTCCATAAAGTTACTGTCACTGTGAATATGGGCTGGTTACGTCGAAAAACAACAACATATAACCCTAGTGTCATGGTGAGCTTATTAGAAGGTGGGTTAATTGCGGGAGGATAGCTCTGAAGGCCTGGTGTGGTGATCACGTGACTCCGAGGTGGCGGGAAAATCAGGGAGATTGAAAACAGGTGAGGTAATAAGTAGATGTGGAAAGTTCGAGTCATTTACAAGAATCAGCTCAGTCCGATCTTCCTACGAGAATGACCGATTCATGAATCGATTCACTGATTCGTACTTCCGTCCCTCAGCTGTTGTCGCCTGCTGTTACAGTTAGGACCTGCAGAGGGCGCAAATAATTGCAGTAGTCTAATTGTGTATAGGTATATATGTAAATAAATGTATATAGTTTGCTATTGTACATTTATGTAAGCTATGTAAGGTAATTACTTTTTTCTTTTGAAAATTCTTCTTATTCTTGTGTTGTTAAGTGTACCAATGTGTCTGCATATGTGGTGTTTTAACTTATAAAGAATGTCCAAAAACACACTGATTATAAATGTAGACAAAATTGGCTTTCCAGTAAATCAGCATTCCTTGTAGACATGGCGACACCCACACACTTCAGCTGTTAACCTTGACCTTTAACCTTTGACTGCAAAATGACAGAAGCGCCTGACGTGGACGGCTTTCTGTCTGAATGGAGCGGAGGGACTTGGAGCAGAATCTGAAGAGAATCTTTTGTCCTCAGAGCCAGTCCCTGCCTCTCAAAATGAACCAAATCTTTATGTGCTTTTCAACCATCTGAGTGAGATTTAGTTGCCTTTATTTTATTCTAGGGAGTTTTACAAAGAATTAAAATCATTCCGAACACGAATGTGCTAAAACCAAAACAGGCTCTGGAGCTTTTAAGCTGGATTAGTGCAGAAACGGCAAATGGAAAATGATGGAAAATGATGCCGGGAAGTCCAATCCTATAAATCCCTTTACTAGATATCAGAAAGTCAATTACAAACTCAAAAGAGCATTTACTGTACTGCAGTACTGGAAGTCCACTCCTGCAGTACTGATAGTATTTTCATTCTATAACCTTATCTATGTTCCATCTTCTTTTTACATTAAAAACGTGACAAAAAGTCATAAAATACAATTAACTTATGCAGTTTAACGCTGCTCATCAACATAGCAATAATTGGTAACAATAACACTGTTAAAGGGACCAAGCTTAAAGGATCATACCGGTGATTTTTCATGTTTGAGACCAATAAATACAACATCTTACACTGCTACCAACAATTTTCTGAAACATGCTACTGGCGCAGTAAATATTAGAATTGTTTTTCCTGCCTTCCAGAACGACATTGGTTTCAGTTCATTCCAGTAGTCGGATCGGACACGGAGCTGCACAGGAGAAAACGTATCTCTCTGCCAAAGAATATAGTCCCAGGAGAAGAATGTGTTTACCAAGAAATTTAAACGAGCGTGCCTTCCACAATCACGCATAGGTGTTACCAGATGAAACATTGAATTTTAAGGTGTATCACCTCAACATTTGATTTTTTAAAAATTAGGGGATTTGGCAAAATAACAGAAAAACTAAAATACAGTTTTACTTTTTGGAAAATGGTTGGTAGAAACTTAACAGGTATGCAGGTAGTATTTATTGGGCTCAAATACGCAAAACCACGGTTATGGTCTTTTAAAAGTACAGTTTGTTACTAACAAAGTGTTTAAAAGTAGTTGCGTGTGTGTGTGTGTTTTGACGCCCTCGTGTCGGAGCTTCTTAAAAATGAGCTGATGATGATTTATCCTCCAGTAACATCATTTCTCCAGCGTGCACGAGGAAAGCTACAAGTCAGACGTGCATGCAGGCTTCTTCAGATTGTTTCTTCGTTAAACCTGTAAATCTGTCTATAAAGACAGCATTTCACTGCATTATAGTTTATATGCAGTGCTTGCATATAGCTGTATTTATGAGGCATGGAGGGTAGAAATGATCATGTTTGCTGAAGCACGTTTACAGCGCAGCCTGTGTAGCAGACAGTCATTTTGCTGTCACTTCACAAACCGTAAGAGAAAGACGTTTTTTTTCCCTTTACGAGACGCTTTTGTTGATCGTGACACTTTACTGAGACAATAATGTTATAATGCACATAAACGCAGAGCAAAAATACATCTATTATGCTTCATATTAGTTCATTCATACTCAGTTGGATGAAAGTGCCAGACACCACAAATTCTACGATCAAGCTTTGGCTAACGGCCAGCTTCCTGCGTGATGGTCCAGTTCGTAACGTATAAACACGGAGACGACGTGGTGCCAGCTCTAAAATTAGGCAACGGTAGATGAAAATTAGTATTCTCACGGTACCGTTGTCATTAATTTGAAGTCTCGCCTCACAGGAATAATGCGGTGAAGATAATCTGCAGACCCTGTTAGACCTGCGGTTATCCTGTCAAGGTAAAGGGGGGGGGGGGGGGGGNGGACATGGAGGTCAGCAGCAGATGATATTTTGCCCTGCCGCCAGATGAAGCAGCACAGATGATTTATGGCGGCTGGCTGGCCGTGCAGCAGTGCGGGCAGCAGCGTGTTCACCACCCCCGACACAA
The DNA here is from genome assembly GCA_014773175.1 of Lucifuga dentata. NCBI lineage: Eukaryota > Metazoa > Chordata > Actinopteri > Ophidiiformes > Bythitidae > Lucifuga > Lucifuga dentata. The sequence continues at coordinate 8,561 of VXCM01002449.1, forward strand.
CCAAAATTGGGTTACTCTGGAAATGTAAAGGGTCTGTCTCAGACTAACAAATTTAATCATGACCTTCCTTCCCTCCAGGTCATTTTAATACTACCGGATTACAGGAATCTCTCATCTCTGCCGGCCGCTGTGTGGCAGACAGAGACGTAGTCCTGTCAAAGCAGCGTGACGCTCAGGCAGGGTGCTGGTTTAGACGGTGGGTTGCTGGTTTAGGTGGAGGGTTGGTTGATATTGAATAAAATAAAAAACACAAACATGTTTTATTCACTGCTATCATTAAATATTTTAAAAGCACCAACAATAGTTATTTTAATTCAAACATACTGACCCCCCCACCCACCACCACAGTTGGTACATTCCCCAAGGAACATCTCCATCATACCAGTGAGTTTGCATGTTTAAACCTAATAAATACTGTTTTCCAAAACATAAAACCATATTTTAATTGTTGTTTTGCCAAATCCCCTAATGTTTCAAATTGAAGCGTTCAGGTGATAAACTTTTTTTTTTTTTTTTTTNTTTTTTTTTTTTTTTTTGTCTGTGATACACTTTAAAATTAAATGTTTCACCTGCTACCCATGTACGTCTGAATGTAGAAGGAATGGTCATTTTAATTGTTGATGAAGACAGAAGTTAATCACAGGAGATGAATATTGTGATATGAGTTAGCGTTAAATGTTGGAGGGACAGATTTCTGATTCCATGCAGCATAAATGTGTAGCATCATTTTCTCTGCTAAGTCAAAGTCTCCCGTTAAACTCTTCGGCTGTTTCATGGTGGATTTGCAGCTCTTATGAGTTTTGTCCAGAGCCTCTGCTGACACGGCACTAAACCAACGGGAAACAAAGCGCTGGCACTGTGCGAGCGCTTAAATATTAATGCAGCAGGAATTCATCGCAGTGTGGTACCGCATAAAGAAATCTTCGCCGACGTTTGTTTCATTAAAAAGCCAAACATCTGTTTTTAAATCCAGTTTTGCACGTGAAGTAGAGCAGCGCCCACGCCGGACCTCCGTTAACCCCAGCAGGCCTGGAAACCTGCACCGTCAGCCCCCTCTTTTCTCCGGCTGACGCTGATTAGCAGCGAGCGGAGCTGCATCCCACAGAGCCGCCAAGGAAGGAAACATTAAAGCTGCTGTGACTGCCAGCGCCGACGCCAGGAGAAGCGGCGTCTCCCAGGAGCCGCCGATACGCCGCCGATATACACGTTTCCTCCAGGATAATCAGGCCAGACGCTGCAACAACGCTGTCTGGGCTCACGCTGAAAAACACACTACCACACTTACACTTCAACTAAAGGAGTGTTCATAAGCCATGAAGGAGTATTCATAAGCTTTGAAGGAGTGTTCATAAGCTATGAAGGAGTTTTTGTAAGCTATGACTGTTCATAAGCTATGAAGGAGTGTATGAAGGAGTGTTCATAAGCTATGACAGTGTTCATAAGCTATGAAGGAGTATTCATAAGCTATGAAAGAGTGTTAATAAGCCATGAAGGAGTGTTCATAAGCTTTGAAGGAGTGTTCATAAGCTTTGAAGGAGTGTTCATAAGCTATGAATACTCCTCCATAAGCTATGGAGGAGTATTCATAAGCTATGACAGTGTTCGTAAGCCATGAAGGAGTATTCATCAGCTATGACTGTTCATAAGCTATGACAGTGTTCATAAGCTATGAAGGAGTGTTCATAAGCTATGAAGGAGTATTCATAAGCTATGAAAGAGTGTTAATAAGCCATGAAGGAGTGTTCATAAGCTATGAAGGAGTGCTCATAAGCTATGAAGGAGTGTTCATAGGCTATGAATACTCCTCCATAAGCTATGGAGGAGTATTCATAAGCTATGAAGGAGTGTTTGTAACTTATGAATACTGCTCCATAAGCTATGGAGGTGTATTCATAAGCTATGAAGGAGTATTTATAAGCTGTGGTGGACTGTTCACAAGCTATGACAGTGTTCATAAGCTATGGAGGAGTATTCATAAGGTATGAAGGAGTGTTCATGAGGTATGGAGGAGTATTCATAAGGTATGAAGGAGTGGTCATAAGCTATGAAAGTGTTCGCAAGCGATGAAGGTTCGTAAGCTATGGAGGCATATTCATAAGATATGACAGTGTTTATAAGCTATGAAAGAGTGTTCATAAGCTAGAAACCGGGCCATATAGGTGCAACATGAGAATATTACCACACAACCAGTATTTCCTCTGCATTAAAGGAGCATCCCAGTGATTTTACACATTTGAGCCCAATAATTACAATCTGCATACATAGTACCTATTATTATCAACCAGTTTCTAAAACATACTAATGCAGCAGTATATTTTAAAATAGTTTTTCCTGTTGAATTGAACACAGTTGGAATCCATTTAATAAAATATAATAGTCTATAAATATGTAAAACACCACATAAAGGGTGAGGAGATAAAGCTATATTTCATATAAAATTGAACTTACACCATCTAGCAAGGATTTATCTTGAATTTGAGTATCAGCTCCCTTCAGCTTAACACTTTTCTGCTGAGCCAGAACAGCTGTACGTGATGAGGTTACTAATTTGGTTGGTTGTTATTGATTTTTTTTTACTGTGCGCAAAGGTGAAATCTTATGATGTATGGATAAATATTATTACCAAAAGCAGGAGTGTGTGCCTACGGCCCCCTATAGTGAGCGTAAAGCAGCTTAATTCCCTGTCAGAGGGTAGAAACTCCATTTGGCACATTTTGTACTTTGGCTTCTCACTATAACCTTTGTAAAAATTGATTGGCTTTGTTATGTTTCTCGAGCATATGATGCAGCTGTTGTCAGGGAGAGGTAGAACCGTTTCATTTCATATTTTTCCATCTAAAACATTGTCACAAGGGTAGAGCTCGCTTTGAAATCGAAAAGAAAAAAGATTGGTCGGGACAAAAAATATTTTTTCCCCCTAATCTTTTAAAATCAAATGTTCAGGTGATGCACCCACCGAAGAGCTCCATAGAAGATGATGTATGTCTCCACCAGGAAATATAGTCCCAGGAGAAGACGGCTTTTTACACAGACGTACATCATCTTCCATGCAGCTCCGTGTTGGATCGATTAAATAAAGTTACTTCAGCATAAAAGAAACCGATAGACATATTGTTTGCTGTGATGGATTATTTATCTCAGCACAGCGGCGTGACTACCATATATGCAGGTAATGCAGCTGCTGTATAGGGGCCCACATGCATGGCCCCTCTTTATCTCGCCACTACTGTATCCAAGAAATCTCATGTATCTCAAGCTTTCAATCTGTCAGTATAGCAGCAAACACCAAACCATGATGCTAAGCGAGAAGTGTTTATAGAACTCAGTGAGCCTAGTCATCTGCTCCATGGTGTCATACCTGATGTCATTCATTCACCAAATAAGCAACAATACAATACATAAAACAGTTTTACATATATAAGCTTGTAGTTTATTGACTCATACCTCTATGTTACATTTATACATTAAGTTTAAATAAGGATTAATGGGTGATTTGATGTTCAAAAATTAGCAAAGTGTTCCTGCACGGAATTCTGGGACTGCTGCTTAAGCAAAATCCACACAGCAGAGTTCAGACAGCAAGTAAGTGAAGGAGCAACGGAGTACAAACACAAAACCGGGTTTCAGAAGGAAAAGCTGAAAGAAGCAGCTGAGAAGGAAAACGCAAAGCTTCCAAAAATTTAAAAAGATGAGATAGTAAGCACTAGCTGTTCTACTGAGCAGGAGCAGAATAAGACCCTGCTAATGCTAATGCTAGCAGCAGCAGTCTAAAGGGTTTAACAGATGACTTTGCACAGCGCAAAGCCCACAGAGTGTGCCTATGATGTAAGTAGAACTTACTGATTATTTATTTGACTAATAATTAACCCACACACTTGTGTTTTGTGTTTATAAGGCCAATGCACAGACATGAATAATATTGTTGACGTGCAGATGCTCTGTCACTGATTATGTTTTCATCTGCTTTGGTTCTCCGACGCCACATTTTGTCAATTATAGCGCGGCGGTCTGTTTTCCTGCTAATCATTTCACTGAGGCATCAGCTGTGCGTTTGGATGCTGGTGGTTGTTTTAAAGATGCTTTCATTTCTTTCATTCACTGCTGACATCACGTTATATTACGTTATGCTGACATTATGTTATGCTATGTTATGTTGACATTACGTTATGTTACTCTGTGATGTTACACTATGTTGATGTTATGTTGTTTCGTATATGGTGTTACGGTATGTTACGTTGTTTTGTATATGAAGTTACGTTATGTTACGTTTCGTATATGATGTTACATTATGTTACGTTGTTTCATATATGATGTCACGTTATGTTGTTTCGTATATGATGTTACGTTATGTTGTTTTGTATATGATGTCATGTTATGTTATTGTTTTGTATACGATGTTACGTTATGTTACGTTGTTTCGTATGTAATGTTATGTTACATTGTATGATGTTATGTTACGTTGTTTCGTATATGATGTTATGTTATGTTACGTTGTTTCATATATGATGTTACATTGTTACATTGTTTCTTATATGATGTTACGTTATGTTGTTTCGTATATGTTATGTTACTTTGCTTCGTATATGATGTTATGTTACATTGTTTCATATATGATGTTACATTATGTTACATTGTTTCGTATTTAATGTTACGTTGTTTCGTATATGGTGTTACGTTATGTTATGTTGTTTCATATATGATACGTTATGTTACGTTGTTTCATATATGATGTTACGTTATGTTACGTCTGATTGTGATATTGTGAAATTGAGCTGCTGGTGAGGAGAGGAGCATACAGGGCCACTGCTGGCTTGTCTATGCTTTAATCAGCATGTGGAATGAGAGTGGCGGCATGACAGGCATGTGATGGGAGGGCCCACTTTGACCATCATGCATTGGAGTTCGGTGCTGAGTCCTTACGCCATTGTCTCAGCATGTTTCAAGTCTCTACAAGTTGATTTTTATGTCTTACTGGAATGAACTGGAACCAATGACAGACGGAAAGGTAGAAAAAACAATTCTAAAATGTACTGCTAAATTTGTATATTTTGGGAAATGAATGCCAGTATATGTGAATTACATATATTTAGCTCAAACATACATGATCACCAGTATGGTCCTTTAAATATCATTCACCTAATGGGAAACTTTAGCACTTAGCACTCTTTAGCACTTTGGGGAAGCAGCAGTTATGCAGCAGTTATTTGGAACAAACTTCCAAAAGGTCTAAGGTCAAAGGTCAGCCACATCACTAGCCCTTTCAAATCAGGGCTGAAAACATTTCTGTTTGCCACTGCCTTTTATTAAACCTGAGGCCATTTATTTTTGCACTGTAGCACTTCTTGAAATTCTTAAACTATTAATTTCATTTTTTGAAACGCTTTTAAATTTTGTCTTGTGGAATCTTATATATATATATATATATATATATATATACACACACAAATGAACTTGCCTTGCTTGAAGTCGCCCTATTTAGACCTGAGATCAGAAAGTAGATCCTTTACCTGCTACATCCAGAGGCGTGATTAGTCTGGACGTACTAATGGGGTTACGGCGTTCTGCACCGCTCTAAAAGGCCAAAGAAAGCCGCCGTCACTTTTAAAAACAGGAAAGCATTTTTCAGCTGACTGCTCCTTTTCCTCAACTTTTTTTCAATCAGAGCAAATTGCCACGCAGGCACTCGTCCCGCCACATGCCATGGGATGTAATCAGCGCCACGTAACGACCAGGAGACAGCGCTGTTCATCCATCAGGCAGGAAGACGATGTTTTGCAGTGACAACTGGAAGAGATTGCATCGATTTCCAGCTCACCACCTCCACGGCATGCTTAATGTACACGCTTAATGTACACACGGGTGTGTGTATNTTTCCAGCTCACCACCTCCACGGCATGCTTAATGTACACGCTTAATGTACACACGGGTGTGTGTATTATGTATTAGGGATGGAGATGGCAGCAGCGAGGGCGCACGCAGTATCTCACAGGCAGGAAGTGCTTACTCAGCAGGAATCAGAGTGCAGAGAAATAGAGAGAATTTGAGTTGAATCAACTATATATGATGAAATGCATTCTGGGAGATGCATGCCCGCGTACCTTTTGTGGTGGGGGGCTCAACAACTTCCCGGCATTTACACGGCGCCGTTGGAGCATGTTTACTGTGCACGGGTGGCATGAATGATATTAGGACAGGAGCTGCACAGCGACACAGAATCACATGGATCAAAACACAGGCTAGTTCTTCAAAAACAAAAATAAATAAATAACCTGATTTACGTTAAAGGAGTATACCAGTGGTTTTGCATGCTTGAGCCCAATATGCACAACCTGCATCACCATTTCCAAAACTTTCCAAAAAAAAAAAACACCCACCTTAAGATTCAATGCGTAACATACACGCAATTGTAGAAGGCACGGTCTTTTAGATTTTGTTTGGTGAAGTCGTCTTCTCCTGGGTTTATATTCCCTGAGGAAAACATACGTTTACTTGTTTTTCCCATGCAGCTCCATATTGGTCAGTTAAGTGATTACCTTCACGTTTTGTTTTCTGTGATGGATGATCTATCTACTTCCCGTCGTCGTGCACGGCTCAAAGGTGAAGCCATTGGTACTTATGATTAAAGTGCTAAGCAGGATTATGAATCCAAGTAACTTCTTCTGGTAAGAAGAACCAAGTGATTTTGTATATTTGAGCCAAATATCACTACGCTATTGATCGAAACGTGCTTGAGATATTAAAGGACCATACCATCCATTTTGCATGTAATTTTCATGCACGTAATGTTACTGATAATCATTTCCCAAAGCATACTACTGGAACGGTGAATTAAAAATGTTTTTCCTACCTTCCAGACCTCCATTGGTTTCAGTTCATTCTGCTATTAAAATCAACTTGTTGACACTTGAAACGTTCTTGGGATAGGTAATCCATCATCACCAACAAGACGTGTATTCAGGTTTTTTTTTTAAGAAGTTATATAAGTTTAGTGTTTAAGCGCAATAAAAGACGTGGAGTGAATGTATGCCTCCACCAGGGAATATAGTCCCAAAAGAAGACCTGCATTTATGAAAAATTTAAAGGACCGTGACTTCATAAGGTTGTATGTAACTATTAGCAGGAGAAACATCGATTTTTATGGTGGGTGTATTGGCTGAATATTTGATTTTGAAAGATTAAGAGATTTTGCAAAATATCAAGAAAGCTGAAATACAGTTTTATCCTTTGGGAAATGATTGTCAGTAACATTACATGTGTGAAAATTAAATATATTAGGCTCAAACATGCAAAATGGATGGTATGGTCCTTTAATCTGTCATGGTGAACCACACATCTATAATTTTTTTTTTTTTTAGAAAATTTAACCTATCCAACATGGAGCTACATGGAAGAAAAAAAAACAAAAACAAAAAAGTATGCCTCCGCCAGGGAAAATAGACCCAGGAGAAAACCGAGAATTAAAAAAAAATACCCAATCACGCACAAGCATTAGCAGGTGAAACGTTGAATTTTAAGGTGGGTGCTACCTGAATATTTGATTTATAAAGAGAACACTACAATACAGTTTTGTGCTTGGAAAAAAACATGTAACGTGTACGCCAGTAATATTTATTGCAAAACATGCAGAAATCACTGGTATGGTCCTTTGATGGCTTCTCTGAGTTGAAAGGCTGCTGCTGTTTCACAACCTCAGGGACACATTCCACAGCGGTTCCCCAGCAGAAACCGCAAGATCACATCTGCTGCTTTAAGGTGTGAATGACCGGACGGCCACCATCAATTAGCGTTCCCGTCTCACGGCTTCCTGCTCGCACACAGGCGACGTGGCACAGCAGTCAGGCTGCATGCTATTCTCTGCTTAGCCTTTATCTTGTGAAACTGAGCCTGTCGTTATGTTTTATTACCCACATGACTCACACGGTACAGATGTCATTCATTCAGCCAGGCATGGAGTCTATACTCGAAGGTCCTGAAATAATTTGCAATTTAACCTTAAAATAATGTACTATCATTGCTTTTAAAGATGAACGTGTTGCTACCGTTTTATTCTGTCTCAACTTTGTGTTTTGAGCCTATTAGTTTATTATTGTCATCTCTCTCCATTTGCATTTTCCGGAGTGATTATTTCTGTAATCTGTGTTATTGTTATTTTTTTAAAGTCTTATTTCTCTGTAAAGCATCTTTGAGTGTATAGAAGAGCACTCTATATTAGTATTATTATTATCATATATCTAGAGATATTTTTTGCAGTAACAATATTCATGGCGAAAATGTAAAACTGAACAATTTTGTAGTTATTTCACAAGCAAACAATATTGTAAATATTGAAAGTTTGAGTAAAAAATGAAACTATATGTAAAAGTCAGCACAGTGGATGTTTCTTTTCAGTAAAGGAGTAAATAAATAAATCCTGTGATATTTTTAGCTTGTGAACAATGACTCAAATTAGCTCAAGCTGCTAGTCTTCAGTCGTGAATAAAACATAAATAGTTCAGCAAATTAAATTAAATTTTACAGTAAAACAACAAAACAAGTGAAAACATAAATCCAAAATGTAAATGCTGAGGAAAAATACAATTAAAACTTCATGATAGAGGCAAAGAACTCAGCTGAAGTGAGCGTAGCGGCTAAGCTAACGCTGTTCATACATCGCCAGCAGAACATCTTTGAAAAATATTTCCTTGTCAGCATGTTGTATCATCAGTCGAGCTTTTTAAAAGTCTCTTTAAGCCTCTTTTTCCTTGTTTGGACTGGTATCACAGCTTTAATCAGACACTAAGTCACGGCTAAGCTAATTTCACTCCTCCGTTAGCTTGTTCTGTCACAGGAAGCACAGCTAGCTAACACGCCAGCTATGCTAGACTGAGTCAGCATCACTTCCTGTTTGTTTTGTGTCACAAACCAGCTGATTGGCTCTCCTGATCATATGACTTGTCTTGGTATTCACCAAGTGTTTCTTCAGGTGAAGAAACTAATTTGTTGTGTTTCCACCTTTAGCTGTTAGCCTGTTAGCTTGTAGCTGAACCATTTCAACCAATAGAGGAAATAATTCATCAGACGCTGACATGATACTTTCAGACATGATGGTTGAAATTCTTCTTATTGTGCATGATGTGCAAATTCATCAACACGTCATCACGCCGCAATTCCACGATATGACAAAGTTTTTATCATATAAAAAAATATTCTGGTATTATCATGAATGATATGATATGGCATAGTGCTAAGTGTATGTACGTGCATTTCACAAGAGATTCAAAGCCGTTCACTGCTGCAGAGCAACAAAAGGGGGTTGGAGAAAAAAAAAATTAAAAAGAAAAGAAAAATAGGAAAAAAAGATCTTTTTGTCATATTTTTCTTTTCTTTTTAATTTTTTTAACTTACAACACTTTTTACTTCCAATGTAAATGTGTATTGTAATTTCCTTTTAACTATAACCTCAATGTTCCTGAATACTGAAAACCAGTTGAGAGTTTCCTGGATAGTTTAAGTTAGAAATCACATGATCAGAGTTCCGTCACCATGGTTCCAAAGCTCGTATCTGGTCGCTCCTCGCTTGTCCAGACCAATCTGTTCCGTCATCTTTAAGAATATCCCAAAGCTCTTGTTTCTGCTGTGAGGGTCAAAGAGGCTTCAACAGGGAGACGCGACCAAAGAATCGTGAGACGGCATGAAGTCTGTTATCTGACAGCCGCAGCTCCAAGCTGATCAGCTGTGACATCATCAGTAAGCAACGTTGCTTCATACGACACTTGAGAAGCGAAGACGTTTAATTTCTCTTAAATCATCGTTCCTCGGCTCCTCTGCCCTCGCTACTTTTCCTCGCGTCTTCAGCGAGCAGGACTAAGAGGCACGGAAAAGACGCAAGTGAAGGAACCGTGGAAACGAGTGAGAGCTTTGGAACGCGTCATTGTATTTCCTATCTCTCCCTGCCAAACAGGATGTGCAAACACCAATGCTTGATGGAATGAAAACCTGATTTTGATCATCAGGTGTGTGTGTGTGTGTGTGGTACTTCAGGATTCAGATTGAGAACCACTTTATAGAATAATGCTAAATCTTTGAACAAAACCAGAATCAACCTGCTGTGAAAGAAGCAGCTGGAGATATTTTACAGTTGAAGGTATTTTATTATACATGGTGAGAGGTTGGCACTGATTGTACAACTAAAACTGCATTTTTTTTCATACGATAAGAGTAAATATTGAATGTGAGTTAAACTTGAGTAACTCCAGCAGGTTCCGTGTCACATTTGGACAGACCAAACTCGCTCTGACACGTCTCTGGCTTCCTTTAGCCAACAGAGCTAAAAGTTAGCACAAACCCCCCCCCCCCCCNCCCCCCCCCCCCTCGGGATGATATCTGTCTAACACAGGCAAGAACCAACAAAGAAATAAAATGTTCCCCCAGACTCAATCTGGTCTTCTTGTGTCCTCCATGAAAGTCTGTCTTTCCAGCCGGCTCAGACCAGCAGCAAAGCCAGGACGCCGTCTGGGTCTCAGTGGGAGAAACGTTAACGATTCCTGACTTATCCAAACCCCCTTCAGGCTTGCTGGAGACAGGATGACATCAGCGTTGCCAGATTAGATTGACAGTTTTCCCAATTTAAAGGACCATGCTTTGATTTTTGCATTTTGGAGCCCAATAAATACATCACGACAACCATTTTTTAAAAAAGCCAAAAACGAGATATTTGTCAGATCCTCTAATTGTTCAGATGATGCATCCAGCATGCATACATCTGAATATAGAAGGTGCGTTTTTAATTTCACCGTGTTTTTAATTTCACGGTAAAAGCCATATTCTCATGCGACTATATTCCCGGAGATGTACGTTGTCTTCCTTGTAGTTGGACCGGATAAATTTCGCAACTTCAACTGAAGGACGTTTGTTTCACTGTGATAAATTATGCATTTCAAGCACGTTTTAAGTCTCTACAAGTCGATTTTTTTCATACTGAAATGAACTGAATCCAATAGCAGCATTGGGCTCAAACGTGCAAAATCGCCAGTATTGTCCTTTAACTGTAAATCTGTCGAGCAGATGTTTCACAGCTCCTCCCTCCTTCACCTTTGACTTCCTGGGGTCGCTATGCTTAGATGCCTTTCGCCTTGAGTTCCACCGCCGCTTTCGATCCATTCAGCCGGGGATCCATCTAAATCCTGGTCAGCTCGGCATTTTCTCACACGTATGTCACACGATAACGCAACACAGACTGTGCCATTATTAATAACTGCATATAAATGATGTTTGAGTTTGAGGATGGAAATGGAGGAGCAGTCCCTTCGAGGAAATCATGTGGGCTGAGAGGTATAAGAGAGTAATTTACATACAGTAGCCTTGATGGGCTTTGGGGGGAGGGGGGGGGTNTACATGAAGTGGACACGGGGGCTGCTGCGTGGGCTGCAGGACTCATTAAAGCCTTTGGAGTAGCTTTCATTCCACATCCTGCCTCCACCATTTGTTTTTTTCTGGGCGATTACGCAACAGAAATATCTGAAAAATGAGAGCGGATTAGTCTGGAATCCTCAATAACTCTCAAAACTCTGCAAAATTAACGCGCTGGAGTTCATGTTTTGAAGCGAGTCAACTGCCCTTGATTAATTAAAACTGTTTTCTGTCGATGATCCAGGATCTTTTTCTTTTTTATGAGATGTGACATATTGTTATAGTAGAAATCCTTCTCAGCTGGTGACTGGATGGTTCTTCTGTTGGATGTTGTCAGTGTTATTACTTTAAACATACACGGCACATTGAAATTCTGAAGGTTTTCATCCACTTCTCTTTTTTTTCTTTTTTATGAGACAGAATAAGTGGTTGATGCTTTTCATATTTCTTTACAAAAGGTCCTTATTCTATATTTCCAGCCAGAAAATACCGATACAGAGGGTTGTTGGTTCACGGCTATTCGGTAGCAGCTTGGAATAATGTATGAGTGAAAAGTTATTAACTCACGCTGACATTACTGACAAATTAATCACAATCCAGTTAATTCAACGTACATATTTAAATAATTAGAAATAATAACTTAACCTATAATGTATTTATTAAATGACCCAGGAACTGCATTTCTTAAATTTCTTAAATGGTGTTCCTGTAGGAATGTGTCTGGTAGAGTTGGGGGGGGGGANTGGGGGGGGGGAATCATAATGTTCTGGTTAAAATAGCGATTTTAACGGTGTTTCAAATGAGTTGAGAGTTTTTAACGAATCTAATGTTTTATTTTTTAAATAAATTCATGTTTGTCTATATTTTGCTGGTAACATCACGATGTTTTTATTCTGTGAGACAATTGATTGGTTAATTGTAATTTCTTTGAGTAGGCGGAGCATTAGGACTATAAAGGCAGGAGTTTGGAGCTTCTGTTTCACTCTAGACCTGCTAGCAGAGGCGGTGAAAGGTGCAGGAAAACGTTACTTTTACTTTTCTACTAGTTCTACTCGTAGAAAGAAGTAAAAGCAGAAGTAGTTCTACTTTCTACTAGTTTTACTTTTCTACTAGCTTTTCCTTTAAATTTTTGATTTAGTACTTTAAAAAAAAATCCTTCAGGTCTGAGGAAGGAGGGGATGCATTTTTCAGCAGAAATAACAAATAAGAATGGAGGACTGAATCTCTGCTGCCTAACAGACTTACTGTAGGTATTATTGTTATTGCCTTTAAGAAATGCCATAATAACTTTTGATAAAAGTTATTCAAAGGAGTAAATATTGTCTTGGATTACACATAAAGATTCCATTGTCCGAGAGAGGGAATGCAGATTTCAGCACAACATCAGCACGTTCTCAGCAGAGTTCAAAACTCAGAACTGCACTTTCCAGTCCGTCACACCATGGCTGTGCTGCATTTATTGTTGTGACTTGTTTTCATCTTGCCAGGTCTCTCTTGAAAAACAGATTTTTTAAAATTTTATCTCAAGACTTATCTGGTTAAATAATAATAATAATAATAATAATAATAATAATAATAATAGCATCAGAACAGTAGCCCTCTCAGCATTTTGGAAAAATCAGCATTCTTAATCATACATGTCATTTGTGGTCAATTTTCAGTACCTATATTATTATTAATATGCTTAAAAATCAATACATAATTGCCTTGGGTGGATTTTAGCCTAGAAGGTGTTTGCTTAAATTAGAGTAAAATTCATACTTTATATTGTCTAAAACTGGGCTAAATTATTCACAGTTTTTGTCGACTATTTTATTGATGACTAAAATATCAAATTTTCATCGACTAAAATGCGTTGAGTTGAATGTGGTATTTGAATCTCAGTATGAAGGCTAAAGACTGAATCTAAAAATCGCTGACCGGAGAGAATATGCTGTGATGTGGTGGAATAATGAATCTGTTCAAAGTTCACAGCGATAATTAAAGAAGAGGTGATGAAGGTCAGATATTACGGCACGGAGGCGGTCTGAGTCAACGGTCCACGGAGACCCTGAAGCCCGACTTTATTACTGTCAAAGCAAACTCACATCTGTCCCGCCGCTTCATCTCGGAGTTCGAGCGGTTTTCAGAGCGGAACGCAGAATACGTTAGCGATGGAGCGACAGAGTTGCTGCTCCTCTGTGATTGTCTTTCCTGAGTGTGATGGAAGTTAATGGAACCGATGCTCCTTCAGGATTCTTTGCCTCAGAGGAAGATGTCAGAAAACGTGTACAGGAGCACGGTTCCTTTCAAAACGAATCGACTCCATCGTATTACCCTCCTCACGATATCTTTATAGATCCTTGTACTGGATCATGGCTTATCTGCTGTTTTATATCTTCCTTTAATGCTTCATTCCATCGTTATTCATCTCTTCCTGGCTGCTTGAGGAGAGGGAATCCTTCCATCCTGTCTGTGAAGGTTCATCTCAGTCATCGAGATGTTTTCACGAAGGTGAAGTCGAATCGCTGGACTGGAAAAACAAATGGCGTGAAGACATTTCACCGTTCATCCACAAGGCTTTTCAGAGCTAAGTATTGCTGGAAAAGGCAGCGGTATTTATTACTAAGTGGCAAACACGTCCATACGTGGGACGGTCCTGCGCACTGTGGGAAGTGAACATGGTTATGTTCAACCAGGCCTGGGTCGGCGGATGTTAGATGATGTAAATGATGATGTTAGAGCAGTATGTAAATGTTGTGTCTCAAAAATAGATACTCACAGCAACAAAGTGGTAAATGAGTACTGATAAAAGTTAATACTGCAGAAATGGACATTACGATGCAGAAGTCGATGTTATGATGAATTTATTTATGGGCCAATCAAATATAAGCACCTTTTTGGCCTCTACTTTGATGTTTCATGTTGTATTGATCCCTTCTCAAAGGCCCCACAGGAAAAGGCTGGTCATCTGCAGGCTCTTCTGCCTGACAGTCAAAGTCCAACCCTCAGACACGATTACATAACGTGACGCCGCAGCTACCTGCTACAAATGCAAAGCAGCCTCAGGATTTAATGCTAACAGATGAGCTGCTGGCGATCAGAGAGGCACTCAGCCTGAACGCAAATGAGCAAACATATGAATCATAGTCAATCAGTCAATCATTGATTTACGCCGCCGCCCAGCTCGGCAGAGCAGCACACAGACGCCGGTTAGAGCTGGCTGGGAGAGGCGAGCGCGTAAATGATGCGGCGGGTGAATTATTCCCGCTGGGACGCCATCAGAGCAAGCCAGCAGGAATAACAAGCCGACAGTCAGGCTGTTAATGCTGCTGGTACAGAGAGAGATTTCTGCAAATACTCCGCTTGTCATCCGCCCCTGAACGATGTGTGTGTAACAGCGTTTGACATGTATGCAGGATATAAATATTTAACGGCGTGGAGATATTAGAGAGCATAATTAGGCGCGTGGGCAGAGCGCATACAGAAGGAGTGACATCTGGGTGGCTCCGTCGGTGAAGCTTTCAAAATTCTTCCTGTGTGTTCCTGCAGGTTTTCACAGCCACATTCACTATTTGGAGACACCTGCCGTTTCATCTTTATTCACTTTGTGCATAAAAAAACCAAACTGCATGCTCCATCTTAGAAATAATCTGTTTCATTTTCATTTATCTGGGCTGTGATATGCTACCTGACTGCACGTTTTCAGACAACAACAACAGAAAGCCATTTCGCTGTCAAAATACCACATGGTGACAGGTGGCTAATATCGATGGCAGTATTTGACAAGTGTGAGCGTGTGTGCACGCTTGCGCACGGTGGGAAGTAAGACTCTGTCTCTGCTTACATGTGTAAACAACGGCGGTTTGTATGCTAATCTTCACTTTGTTCGTTGCCCTGACAACAGTGCAATGCTGAAGTCTGCAACATGGTAAATGATCTGTGATGTTTTTTCTTTCTTCATGTCAGCCTTCAGACACGCATGCACTAATAATCATTTTAATAACAGGCACAGAGTGATACAGAAATAAAAAGCTCTGTGTTTATCTGTGTGATGCTCAAAGTGAATATTTACAGACGTGAAACGTGCAAAGGACGCTGCAGATTTTCAGTCATTTTGCTCTGAAGGATCTAAGTTGAAGTTCTTCCACGTCAAGTCTAATTCTACAGAACAGAAAGAGGAAACTGTGATGGAGAAACCAAAACTAAATAACGCGTAAGGCTGCAGTCACACTAGCGTCTTAACAGCGAAATCATGTCATTTCAATGTAATCCGCGCGAAACTCATGCGGTGGCAAAATATAAAATCTCCATGATGCTTTTGCGTAGAGTTTAACTATGGTGAACTTAGACTCGCAAATTCTCGCGGCTTCCCAATCACGAGCCACCATGATGCTACTGACCTTTGACGGAACGAAGGGAACTGTAGTCCCAAATCAAAATGGAGGAAGCTGTTATATTAGCCATGTTTCACCGTCTGATTTTGTACAACGCTGCTCTGCTGGAGTTTAAACTTCTCCACAAAAAAGATGCAGCATGGTTTGCAGTCAGTTGTGAGACGAGTGGATAATAAAAATACGTGACTTCATGTCAAATTATTGTCTGGTTAGCCATTGAGCTATCTAGCTTTGTCGTAGCTAGCTAGCTAGCTCACATGCCAGGTAGTTGGTGACACGCAAACTTGTTTGGTTTGCTTCTGTACAATTATGTGAGCATAAAAACACAGTCCCGTAACAAATACGAACTTTATGAAGCTAATATCGTGTAGTTGTTGACACTGTCAGAGGTGCTAATTCAACTTTATTCTCATTTCTGAGTGCTGCTGCTGTGTTATCGGATCCACAAGATGCCGCTACGTCATCAAGCATCCAGCACCACAAATTTGCGGGGACACAAATATTTGCATGGATGCGAATATTCACTAATGAAGTTAGCGTTGCGTATTCCTAGTGATCTTAGTCTGCTCTCGCATGATAATAATGAGTGGTTATCAGCTCCCATTATTGTGTATTGGGAATTGAGCAACGACTCCAAACACCACGGTGGTGCAACGTCCTCCACACATTCTCCCTGCACTCAAAGTTCCACCACATTCAAGTTTCAACTCTCTACAAGTCGATTTTTGTAGCGTACTGGAATGAAATGGAAACAATGGCAGCCTGGAAGGTAGGAAAAACAATCTAATACTTCCTGCTCTAGGAGTATGGTTTTGAAAATGACTCACGTAAAATCACTATTTCTGCTGGTGATGCTGTACCAGTAGAAATAGTTTTTATAGTTTCCTGGTTTTAATTTCCAGTGTCAGCTCATTTAAATACAAAGAACAGAACAAAATGAATTTATATATATATAAAATTTGGGAAAATTGGCCATAAATCCATTTAATAATTAGTAGGATGAAAACACTAAGGGCCTAATGCTGGATTCACAGAAATTACCAATTGAACACATAACTCATATTTAAAGAGTTATGGTCCTTTAAGTGCATCTGGTTATGACTACACACAACATGCTGCCATTAGCCGCATTAATATTTCCCCTCTGATGCGCACATCATTGTGTTATTCTGCATGAATTATGAATTGCATAAATTTATGGCTCAGCACTTCAGCACTTTTCAGAAAACGAGACTGAAGCGGAACACGTTCACACTGGCGGTTTCAGCGAGAAAGCCTGACTGCCATCCATGCAGTAATCACACTGAACCTGTATTTTTAACGTCAATCTAAATGTGTCGGCTGGTTGTAAAGCATCTAATTAAATGACTTTTTTTTTTTTTTTTTTTTTAAATAATAATTTTCAGCATAGTTGTGTAATTACAGAGCGCGTCCATCAAGTGTTCGGTTGCATTTGGCGATGACATGGTGAAATGATAAGCTCTGAATCAGACGTCTGACCTGACAGCAGACTGCTATGTTTTCCCCCAAAATAAAAGCAGATTTATGCTCCTTCCTTTATGAAATGCTGACATGCAAAACCTCAAAGTGAAGATCAGGAAATGGCAGCGTGTCACAGTTTGAGCTCTGGTACATAACGATTAAAAACTAACCGTGGCGGAGCTTCTCGGGGTGGACTTTTAAAGGAAATAACTTTATTTTGGCGTTTGGGTCATTTCCTGTTTGCTGAGCAGAGCAGCAGGAATATCACAGGTCATTTGAGAAGAATCAATTCAAGTGTTTTGTAGTTTGTATGTCGACGCCGAACAGCTCCGACGACCCTGCTGCTGATCCTGCAGAGATTACCCGAAAGTGAAAGCGATTTCTCCAGACAGCGGCATCAGTAATGGGTCACAGGCTTAAATTTAGCAGGAGGTCAGAGGTCAATCTGGTGGCGTCTGCGAGAACGGAGCATGAAGATCATTTGAAAGAAAATCAAAAGCTGACGCGTTTCGGATTGGTGGTTGTTGGCTGCAACAGTGACAAGAAGAAACACCTGGTAGGCTGGAAAATTCAGAGTTTGGAGCATCAGACCTAATTTTTTTCTTAATTTATATGTAATTTCCTTGATATATCTTTTACAAAAAAAAAAAAAAAAAAAANAAAAAAAAAAAAAAAAAAAAAGATCCTGGCTTTTCTTCATTGCTTTATATAAAACCCACAGGTAGAAACTTACCATCCTATCACCTTAGATGATAATTGTTAGTTTAGCTGTTAGCCAACTCACCAGGCTGAAAAGAATATGCAAATCTGTTGTCCAGTTAGCCACCGAGTTAGCTAGCTAATTAGCTAGTTAGCTAGCTAGCTAAGCGGACAGATTTAGCCCTGCTTAAATGTCTTCTTAGAACACTGTTATGAGTTAAAACAGCGTTTAGTGACTAACATGTTACTAAAAACAGACTGACAGCAACACAATGCTTTCACACAGCTCTCTCTCTCTCTCTCGCTCACTCTCCCCTCTCTCTCTTTTGTTTCTATCTCTCTCTTTCTCTGTATCTGTCTCTTTTTGTCTCTCCCTTTTTGCCTCTCTTTCTCTCTTTGTCTGTCTCTCTTTGTGTGTCTTTTTTCTCTCTGTATCTGTCTCTTTTTTGCCTCTATCTCTCTTTTTGTCTGTCCCTTTTTGTCTCTCTTATCTCTCTCCTCTCACTCTCCTCTCTTTTTGTCTCTGCCTCTCTCTCTCTCTCTCTCTCTCTCTCTCTCTCTCCCTCCCTCCCTCCATCCATGTCCAGTCTCAGACAGCTTCCTGTGCTGCTGGTTCAGCTGGTTTGAATGAATATCCATTTCCTCCCCGAAGAAGAACGTCTCTGCGTACATATTACTTTAACACAAACATGCAGTATGTGGTGGTTATTTTGCGCCTGTAACTTCTCGTCTCCAAACGCATTTCTATCTTTTTTTTTTTTCACAGTCTTTGCACGCCGTTATGCTGTTAAAAAACTCCCGTCAGCTGACTGAAGGAGCAGAGAATCCACGTCATGAAGCTCCTGGAAAGGTTAGAGAGACGCATCTCGTGATAAAAATGGCCGACAGCGTGTCCTCGCCCGCCCACGCCACTGACAGGGTCGGATAAATCGTCCCGTTAACCACCAATCTGCAGTGAGTGACAGCTTTAAGTGAACAGGACCACGTCAGCATATCTGATAATTGGCAATTGTCAAAGAAGGGCAGACTGTGTAAGTGTGTGTGTGGGGGTGTGTGTGTCTGTGTGTGCGTGTGTGCGTTAGGCCCTTCCTCCTCTTTATGTCTTGTCACTTTCCTCATTTCATAGCAGCCTTTTCATCTCCTTTGACCTTTCTGTGGGATGGCCTCCTCATCACCTCATTCACCCAAAACGCCGCCACCCCAGCTTCACCTCGCCATCTCCGCCCCCCCCCCANCCCGTGTCAGATGTGGTGATGTCAGAGGCAGGCAGCTCTCTCCAACTTACCCACTCATTAATTTAAACAACTCTGGCGTCACCGTGACTGCAGCAGCAGCAGCTGACATGCCGCTCTGCGCTGCGCATGTGACGGGACGGGTGATTGGACATAAAGGATTCTGGTGTAAAAAATAGCTGCCAGNTAAAAAAAAAAAAAAAAAACGTTTTATGGTTTCGAGGTGGAAGGTATATTTACTCCGTTACTTTGCATAAATACAATTTTTGAGAATCGCACTGGAGTATTTTTCATTTTGTGAGCGAAACTGAAATGTTTCTTCATTTGCTTCGTTCTTTCGTTTTCCCTCCTGCGGTTTCTGTCTTTATCTTTTCGTTTTCATCTGAAAACTGGAGGAACAGGAAGAGGTTTCCACCACACGGGTAACTGGTGAGGTGTGAAAGTGCAGAGGGTTTGAATTTCTCTCTCAACCCTTCTTTTTTTCTTTGTCTTTCAGTCACTGTGTCCAGAAGTGAAAGTGAAACTGTGTCCCGTTATCTCCCTTTCTGAACAAGTGGAGATCAGAATTCCATCAAATGTTGAGGTGATCCACCTTAAAACTCAATGTGCTAAAACTTAGACGATTGTAGAAGACTCGGTCAGCTTAGTTTCTCTTTTCTCCTGGGACTACTGCTGAGTTTGTTGTACCTCGGAACTAAGAAGTCAGAGCTCGGAATTACATCGTTTACGACCACTGTGCATTTGAGCTAAACAAAGTGGGATCCAACATGGACGTCTTCATGAAAGCTCCTGCTGTTGGACCAAAGGAAGCTTTGTTTTGACATTTATGAGCTATTTAGCATTTCAGAACAGCTACTGTATCTCCAGTCTTTAACTCGTTACTGTGTCTGCAGGCAGACTGATTTAAAGAAAATGTTTCTAAATGTTCATTTAAAAATAGAGAAATTACTGTGGGCAGCCATGTTGAAAAGACATTAATACTGAACTCTGGATGGTAAAGATTTTCGGACTTTCTGGGTCAGAATTCCAAGTTGAGGTGGCGTTTTGTTGGACTTTTCCCAGTCTAAGTCTGAAATTCCGAGTTTACACGAACGCAACGTTAATTCCCTGGTGGAGACATATATGTCGGACCATTTAAAAAAGTTCCTTTGACAAAAACTTTCGATGACGTTGTGTTTGCTGTGATGGATGATTTATCTCAGCACGTTTCATTTCTACAAGTTGATTTTTATGTCTTACTGGAATTAACTGAAACTACTTGCAGTAAGGTAGGAAAAACAATTCTAAAATGTACCGCTCCTGTATTATGTTTTGGATTGTCTTTATGGTGTTCAGACATGCATAAGTGCCTGTTGCTCCTTATGAAAGCTCCTTTAATCAACGGCAGCAGATCTGCTTCTCCTCGCCTTACGTCCTCGTGTCTTTGGTGAGGTCATCATCTCGCCATATGATGTCATCAGACCCTGCAGACTTCCTTTTCCTGCTGACTGACATGCCGTGATGGCAGGGGCTCTTCGGTCCAGTCCGTTTTTGCCTTTCCACGAGGATGCCACGTCTCCATCCGCTCCCCTCCCACCTGAGAGCCCATTTCACAGAAATTATTCATGAACCTGGCTGATGGGTGAGGGGCTCCAAATGAATCCCTTAGACGGAGCGGTACTTGAAGGGAATTCATACGGAGAGTCATCTCAGCCTCCATCCTGACAGCTCGCCGTTGACAGTTTGCAGCCGGAGGTGAGATGCAGATTCCTCATTGTCGTGTTTCAGTGAAGCGTTTGATTTGCTGCTATTTTCGACATCGGGAAGGATTCTGCTGCCGGAGCCTTGATGGGGCACGGATGAAAACCGCCTGAACTAAATATGAAACTGTCATTACAGAGCTTCCCTTTACATAAAACAGTTTTATGAAACACAGGATGTATGTTCTCCCACTCCTGTTATCCTTCCTCCTGACATCATCAAACTTTTGTTTTCTGGTATTTTTACCTTCGCCAAGGAGGTCATGTGATCACCGGCATTCATCGGTTTATTGTTTGTTAGCAGGATATCTCGAAAGGTTACATACAGATTTGGATTAAATTTGGGGAAAGATAGATAACGTCACATGGAAGAAGTGCTTAAATTTTAGAGGTGATCGGCCTGATGGTGGCACTGTAGTAACAATTTTTACATTTAAGCCTATAACTTTTCAACTGTTAGGCATATAACCAAAATTCTTTTTTTTTCATGGATGATCACATTTCTACCTGACTAAGTTTTCTGACATTTTGACTTTATTCTGCTGTTTTTTCTCTGCCTACAGTTTTGACCTAATCGCATTGCATGTAGAATGTCGGGATCAAGCCAGAAACAAGTTATTTCTTGATATTCTTTACCGTTTTGCTAAAGTTGTGTGCTGATATGTTGTACGATATGAATACTGTTTTTAGTATTTTCTACCTGCGATTCTTACTGCAGTTTTTTTCTGAACAACGCCATTCTGCGGAGAGAAGTAATCCTGTGGGAGAAAACTCCAGCAATGTTTGTCATCTTGAGAACAGCTTTATTTAAAACAAGCCAACGCAGGGTTTACCGAACAAAATGTACGTCATAAATTATATTTAAATCATAAAACTGGCGAAAAGGTAAAAAAAGCCGGCCAATCGCGTACATATTTCAAACCCTTGCCCCATTAGCTGCCGTCTTAGAGGTCACGGAGACAGATTCTCTGACACTTCCTCATCTACCTCCACCGGATTTCCCCCGCCAAACGCCCGCTCTGCTGTGTTGCTGTCAGGTGACTGCTGCCGTGCCAATTTGCTCGATTCCTTGAACAAAGCCAGCTCAAACTTCCTGCTGGCTACCTCCCCGCGTTGCAACCAGGATGCCGCCATCAATTATTTAGGAGAAGTGAACATTTCACATTTGCAGGGAATACGGGTCAGGTCCTGGATAAATATTTAACAGTCAATATTATATGGGTGTGAAAGAGCCAGGAGGCCTCGGGGAAGTGAGGAAAAGTAAATAGTGACTTCAGGGGAATCTTAAAGGAGCATACCAATGATTTTGCATGTTTGAGCTGAATAAATACTACCTGCATACACATTACATTACTGACCATTTAAATATTATAATTGTTTTTCCTACCTTTCAGGCTAACATTGGTTTCAGTTCATTCCAATACAGTATAAAAATCAACTTTTAGAGGCTTGAAACATGCTGAGAAAAATAGTCCATCACAGCGAACACGACGTCTATTAACATTTTTTGTTTTTGTCAAACAACTTTAACTGATCCAACGCAGAGCTGCATGGAAGAAATGTACATCTCTGCCAGGGAATATAGTCCTAGGAGAAGATGGCTTTTAACTGAGAAATTCAAAAAATCATATAAGCCAGCGAAACGTTAAAGTGTAAGGTGGACGTGTCACCTGAGCATTTGATTTTGAAAGATTAGGAGGTTTGGCAAAAAAAAAACAACAACTACAAATACAGTTTTACGTTTTGGATAACGGTTGTCAAGTAAGATAACATGTACGCAGATCGTATTTGTTCTGCTTAAACATGCAAAAACCACTGGCATGGTCCTTTAAAGAAGAAAAGCTGAAAGATTCTGCTTTGAAGTAAAGGTGTTTTGTGTGAGGAAAGAGGAGGAGCTGAGGTTTTTTTCCCCCTTTGTTTCGGTGGATTACTGCTGATTAGGCACTCTACCTTTAACGCTGTAGAACTGCTGGGAAAGTGGGCGACCCTCCCATGGCGCGGAAAGCAGCCAATAAAGCTTTTCCTTGCCGTGTTTGGATTTGTCTCAGCTTTCACGTCACTCGATATTGGCCGGGGCATTTGAGATTTTTCCCTCGCATCCTCCACCTTCAAACTTAATTGCAAATCAAATCGATTAGATGGAGAGCAGATGTGCATCTCGGCTGAATTTGACGAGTTATTTGTTCGTTTTTTTTCCTCTCTGGCTTGCAGAAGCTTTAATCCATTTCGTCTTTTCTTCTCATGTGGAAGAGAATTCATTCATTCGGAAGGGCTTTTTCTTTCAAGTGGGTGTTTATTTTGGGGATTATTAATTTGGTGGTGGAGTGGGTGTGATGATTTTCTCAGCGTTAGACTGCAAAATCTCCACGTTATCAAGTTCTTTTCATCTCATATCGATTCCTAAACCTCTTATTTTCTAAAAACAGCTTTAATCGGGTTTGATGAATGCTTTTTGTTTGAAGGCGCTGAACCTTATTTCTAAAAGTTTTTGTGAGAAGTTGATTTTTGTTGGATTCAGCTTGGCAGATTTTATGTTAAAATATGAACTATATCTGGATGTGTTGCCTGAATACACAGATCATTTTTGCTGCATTCTGATTGGTCAGCGGGTCATCCAGTGGTTCCTGTTTCCTCTTCGCTCCATGATCGAGCTTCATCCATTAAAAAAAAAACCGAAACATTTTAGCGTGAGCGTCACTGTCCACGTTCACATTTACAGCCTGATTCAAAATAACCTTATTAACGAGCGAGCAGGAAGACGACGTTTTTAACTGCTGTGGATTTTACCTTATAAAAATCTCTCAGCTACAGATGTTACTGACATGTGGCTAGTGTTTTTATTTTTATTACATGTTTCAGTTTTAATTTCAGACAGATCTGGATAGTTGTAGCGTCAGCTCATTTGAGTATTCACGCTGCATTAACGTGTGTTTTTCCTGGATGTATTTGAGGAAAACTAGACTATCAGAGTCAATAATGAAGACAAATAACTTTCTGAGATTTCAAATAAATATTTTTACAGCTTGGTGTTTTCATTACTATCCTCACTTATCTATACTGTCCAGCACATACACACATTACATACACACATACATATACGTGGTATAAACATAATGATTTCCCTGCGATTGCATGCTTTGTGCTTTATGTTTCAGGCATCACTATGTGATGCACAGGCATCACGCCACTCATCCTCTCCACACATGTATAACACGCCATCAGCACCTCTCTCATCCATCCCGCGATTGCAAAACAGACTCTTCAGGAGCTTTTCAGCAGGCTTGTTATCGCCATGACGATAACTATCATCCCTGATAACACATGATAGCTGTCTTCATCCCACTGCTGCTTTGCATTTAAAATGATAAAGCTAAAAGAAAAAAAAAAAAGGTGATAATATATGTAAGCAAGCAGTTATTAAAGGAGCATACTGGTGATTTTGCACGTTTGAGCCCTATAGATACGACATACACATTACGTTACAACCACTTCCCAAAACATACTAATGGAGAAGTAAATATTAGAATTGTTTTTTTTTCTGGCCTTCCAGACTGGTTTTATTAGACTGGTTTCATTCATTCATTCTGGTTTCATTTATTAGACTGGTGTCATTCTATAAAAAAAATTGGGATAAGTAGTCCATCACAGCAAACCACATGCTGTAATTTTATATTTATTTATTTATTTTTTTTAAAGATACTTAATTTAACTGTTCCAACACTGGGCTACACATAGGACAATGTATGTCTCCGCCAGGGAAATATAGTCCCAGGAGAAGACGGCATTTAACTAGAAATTAAAATGGCTGTGCTTTCTACAAGAGAACATGCCTTAGCGGGCAAAACATTGAATTTTAAATTTGATTTTGAAAGATTGGAATAACAAGAAAACTAAAAAACATTTTTATGTTTCTGGAAAACATTTGTCAGTAACTACCGTGTATGCAGGTCACATTTATTGGACTCAAACATCTAAAATCACTGGTATGCTCCTATAATTTTCTTCATTTTTGGTGTCACTCCCACTTAATATGATTGGACAAGTGTTAATGAATGATACCTGCAGCCTTGAAGCCCTTTCAGACACGAATCTGTTAAATGGCTGTGTCATCGCTGTTAAAGCTTAGCTTGTAGTTTTCCTGTAAAGCTTCGTACATTTGGAACCTTTACGGATCGGGCCACGCTTCTCACCTGAGATTTGGCATCAAGGCGAAACTAGGCAACACGGGAAGTTTTACGGAATACATGAGGCAAGAGATCATTTACGGCAATGGGGTGAAAGAGAAGAATACATAAATGCAAATGAAGCGTCGTACAAAAAAAGCCAGGGTGACCTTAAAAGACAGGAAGGGGTCGCTACAGATGCCCCAGCATGGGAGCGTGGGTCTAATCGTAATGAGCGAGGTTTTTATGGGGGCATTCAGATTCAGGTGGGTGCTGATGGAAAATCATAAGCCTCATTTCGCTCTGCGTGTTTGGCGACATTAAAGGACCCTCATTTACATGTCACAAGGTGATCCCGGGCTCTCTATTGACTGGCCGTGCCGACCGCTGATGTGTATAAATTGTATCTGTAACAGGTATGGACGTTGGGTCTCAGGCTTGGTTACGGTGCTGAATTTGTGAGTGCTAATGCGGCGGGCCAGTCGATGGCGGATTCATTTTGCCATTTAGAAGGGGTCTCTTCCTATTATACGGCTGAAATGAGAGCGCCTTTTCATCCTGTCGGCTCAGCTTAAAGTTGGCGAAACACAGGAGAGAGTGAGATGTGAAGCTGACGGCACGCTCAAGATATCGAGACAAATCACGAGGACAAACAGGCAGACGCTGCTGTGTCTTTGTCATTTAAAAGAGTTTAATGGTGCCTTTACTAAAACTGAAAATCAACCAAAATCTCTATGTTGTAAATTAAATGCATGGAATGAGAGATGCTGTGGCTTCATTTTATGCATGATTTGAAGACTGCCCTGCAAGGTGGCAGTATGACGGTGTTACAGTGGCGTTGATTTAGAAGTGGAGAGGCTGGTGAGTGGTTCAAGCTAAACTGCAACAGCGGTAAAGTTGTTTTATGTTAGATACTTGGCAGATAGTGGCTAAAACCATTAAACACTTCAAATGTGAAACAGATTTTACCAGTTAAACTCCGCCTTTGACTAGCGAATCAAGCAGATGGTGTGAAAAGGTGGTAACACATTGATGTTCTTCACATCTTCCACGTCGTCTTCATATCATGTGAAGCAACATGTGGTTTTCCACACGGTGTCTTGAAGTCAGATTCAGCTTCTTCTGTCATAGTTTTCTTCTTCATGGATCAAATGATGCTATGACTAGGAAAGGATTCACATTCATCTTTGTTCATCTGATTGACACCAAAGAAACTACTTCCTGTTTGGAGTTTCTTTCTCCGCTCCCGGACATTTCTGACCAATGAGCAGAGAGAGGGTGTAGTTACATGACTTTTGCTCATAGATTATTGGCTTGACTGAATGTTTTGTGTGTGTGTATGTGTGTGTGTGTGTGTGTGTGAAACTGAACCAAGCCAATAAATGCTTTGGGACAATTTAGCGATTCAGACCAGAGCAAACGCTCCGCAGATCTGAAAACAAGCCGAGATAAAGCTGCAGCAGCTGCTTCGAGGCCGAGGGGCGACAAGGACGACGCCAACAGTGAAAATAAGAAGGCTGGTGGAGAATCACAGGACACCTCAGAAAAACACGATAAAGATGTCCTCCAGTTCCCCGTACCCAAAGGGTGGTGGAGGTAAAGNCCTCAGAAAAACACGATAAAGATGTCCTCCAGTTCCCCGTACCCAAAGGGTGGTGGAGGTAAAGGTATCTCAGAGTTCTGGAAAGGTCCCACTTATCCCATATTAAAACGTTTGAATTGAATATGATCCTAAGGTCAGATCCTAGCTCCTTCGCCTGTACGTGTACAAAGACACAACTAAACAGGTTCAGAGAATTGAAGGCCAACTCAGTGACAAACACCATAGCTACGTCCCAAATGCACAAAAAATGTCTGTCCTGGTTTTCCCTCCATCTTCCGTAACTCGGGAAACCCAAGTTGTCTTCCCAAAGCTTGAAGAAACGAGTGGAGGAGCTATCTTATTTCTTCCAGTAATCACTTCCTTAGGAGGATGCACACATCTCCCTTCAGGAAGTCTTTTTTACACTTAGGTGTGACATCACTATGGCCACGCCCCTGGCTCCGCCCATCAATGCTTATTAGCAAATACAAACTCAGACTGCCGTCACGCAGATTTCTCCATGAACAAACACGATTTATTAAATTCACAGTCAGTCTGTGATCGTTTCTAACAGCAAACCAGATTTTTCATTAGAAAACAGAAATCTGCGAACATCGTTTGTCAATGAAAAAAATTCTTAATGACTAAATAGAATTAGTTTGCATTAAATTGAAAACATGTTAAATTTGGCTCTCAGTCACTTGGTGCGTTGACCTAATGTTTTTTTTATGTAGGAATGATGAGAGCCAGGAGACTCAACCATTCAGTCTACACAGTGTGATCCAGTTCCATGTTAATAAAAATATCACTCAGGTTTAAATTAGTTTTTATTGTTTTTCAGAATAGTTCTGGCAGCTCTGAGAGATCCTACATTTAAAAAAATGTACACAATGATTTTACAGCTAAAAAAAAAAAAAAAAAAAANAAAAAAAAAAAAAAACAGAATTTCACAGCAGTTGGGTTTTCATGCCAGTGAACATGTTTGTGTCCACCTTGGAGTTATTATCCCTCAAACACAATGATATCCTGACCTTCCTCTCTAGCTTTCTATTTTTAAAAGGCAGGCAAAAGCAGTAGGGAAAGAAGGAAAAAGGAGAGAGCGCATTCTAATTCCTTCATGGATCCAGCCTCTCTGCCACAGATGACCCCCGAGTATTGGTCCTGGCAGCCAGCTACAATTATCATTCAGCAGGAGTGAAGGACTCTGTTTGATATCTGCCAAGGTAATTTAGTGGGAAAGATTGAACAGACCTTTATTTTTTTTTTTCTCCTGGATTGCGGGCTGACTCGGCGCATATGGAGTGTGGATACCTGCCGAAGCATCCAGATTCATCCCAGCAACAAAAGCTGTTCAGAACTATTTACTGTCGCTCCGTGCGGATAACACCAGCCTGGTCCTTTAATAAAGAGCAGAGGAGCTTTCAGGGTGTCATTCTCAGCATTATGGCTTCCTGGCTGATTTAAATAGAATTTCCATTAACCGTGTCTGTCATTAGAGTTTAGGCTGGAGAGCCATTTTTTTCTGCTGCATCTCTGTCATGTTAATCATCCTCTCCCTGCGATGGTGGTACTGCTCCACCCTCCACTGCTGCACATTAATCATTTCCACATCATTCACTTCCTGCATCCCAAAATGACAGCCCAGCTCCACTGCAAAGATGCAGCAGTCGCCGCATTTCTCCTTCAGCGTCTGTTGCACCTAAATGATATTTCATAAGCTTTGAATAATTCAGTCACACACACTTTGTTTTCGGGGAAAAAATATATATAAATGGAGGCTCTTAAAAGAGGAGGCGATCGCTGTGGTTTTTGGAGGTTGCTGTGGTGTTCTGGGTGGTTGCTAGGGCAGTTGCCATGGTGTTTGAGGTGGATGCTTGGGTGGACAGGTCAATTGCTAGGATGTCACAGAGGCTCATGTAGGAAGAGATGGTTGCTAGGAGGTTGCTATGGAATTTAGAGAGGTTGTGATGGTGTTTAAGTGGTTGCTATGGTATTTGAAGGGTTGCCATGGTGTTTTGGGTGGTAGCTAATGTTGCTGTGGTGTTTGGATTAGTTTATGGTGTTCTATGTGCTTGCTGGGGTTGTTGCTATGGTGTTTTGGAGGTTGCCATGGTGTCTGGGGTAGTTGCTAGTTGCTATGTATTCTGGGTGGTTGCTAAGGTTGTTGCTCCCAACTGAAAAAATATAGGACTCCAGATGAACCTTTTTGAGAAAGCACTTTTTGCTTTACATCTTCCCATATCAGCCAGGTGCTGCAACATCTCTGCACATCTTGTCCTCTGTTGGACATTAAACCCTGCAGGTCTTTCTAGGTTGCTGCTTGGATTCCCGGTGTCTCTCTGACCTGTCGCCTTCTGTTCCATCAGTTAGCTGATGGACGTCCTGATTTCATCAGGTGCTGCACTTTCCACTTCTTAATGATGGACTTAACGGAGCTTCCAGGTAGATTCAAAGCCTTGGAAATCTTTTTATATCCTCACCTGATGAGGGTCCTTCCACAACTTTGTACAAACTTGTTTTGGAAAGTCTTTGAACCCATGCTGCTGTCTTTGTTGTTTGACTTCACTTAGAGTCTGAAGAACCACAGCAAACAGCTATTTTTTGTCTAACACCTGTTTGGAATCATAAAGTTATGATGTGATCTAGAAGGTGATTTGAAGGAAGGAGGTTGTTCCTGAGAACAACAGACGCTATTTTAAAAGGAGGTGCATACTCATCAAACCTAGATATTGATGTATTCTATTTTTAATTAATGCAAGAAACTTTTTAGAACTCATTCTAAATTTTGAGACTATTTAGTATTCTGTGAAGATTAGTAGGAACAAATATGGATTTGTTGCATTTTAATTCTAGGCTTTAGGTTAACAAAATGTCAAAATTGTTAAAAGGGAGTGTATTCATTTTCTATCCACTGTGTATGTATTTCTCCATACCTCTACACAATATTTAATGTATGGAAGCAGAGTACAACAGATTAACAAATCCATAGCTTTATGCAGTACAGAAATAGACTTAGACGTTTTGATTTGATGTAAGTTCTATGGGCTTTCCAACGTAATTCATGATCAATTATAACTCCAAAAAATGTAGTTTCAAACAGCCTTTCAATTTCAACATCATTGACTATAAGCTTACTCTATTTCCAAAGATACTTACTTTTAGCTAGATTTAGAGATAGTTTATAATTATTATTATTATTATTCCAGCCTGTGTGAGGATCCAGTCATGTTTAAAAGACTTTGAGTTAATTGCAGCAAATTAAGAAATCCACACCCTGGGCTTTGCGATTAGCCTCTAATCTGAAATCCGTCTCTTTCGTTTATCTCTTTAGCAGTGTGCGTGAGATGCATCACCAACAGCTTCTCCACTCAAGAAAGGGAGTCTGGGTATGTGTGTGTGTGTGTGTGTGTGTGTGTGTGNGTTTTTTTTTTTTTCTTGCCATGAAGGAGGGAGAAGTGCTGACCAGAAGGACTCTTAAAATCTCGCCAGGAAACCAAGAAGAGGCGGCGATAACAAGGTCAGCCATCATACCGGGAGCAGCACACCATGAAAGGGCCTAATATTGTGTTTTCTGCACTTAACGGCAGCTAATCATGTCAGGCTGTTTGTTGCTGCCACTTTTTACACACCAGTGCCATTATTTACAGGTATTATTAGGTGTAGCATGAGCCAGTGAGCCGTAAGCCAGAACAGCAGGGAATAAGGTACAATACATCCAACGAGGGAGTTTAAAGGACCATAATGGTGGTTTTGCATGTTTGAGCCAACTGTTTTTCCAAAGCATAAAGCTGTATTTTCAGTTTTTGTGTAATTTCTTTTTGGCCAAATACCCTAATCTTTCAAAATAAAATGGTGATACACCCACCTTAAAATCCAGTGTTTCTCTTGCTAACAATCTAAATAGAGATAGAGAAGGCACGATCAATTTAATTTCCCTGGCGGAGATATACGTTGTCTTCCATGCAGAGCTGTGTTGATCAGTTAAATTAAGTTACTTTGACAAAAAAAAAATTCATAAAAAAATAAAAATAACATTTGGATTTTGGAAAGTCTTTGAACCCATGCTGCTGTTTTTGGATAATTTATCTCAGCACGTTTCAAGACTTGATAAGTTGATATTTATACTGTATATCATCCTGGAATTAACTGAAACCAATGGCAGTCTGGAAGGTAGGAGAAACAATTCTGAAATTTACAGCTTAAATCATATGTTTTGGGAAATGCTTCTCGGTATCATGTGTAAGGATTGTATGTACTGGGCTCAAACATGCATGATCGCTGGCATGATCCTTTAATTTCATCACACTTAGTTCATGATGATGAAACATGTATTGAGGACGGGCTGTTTCAGGTAAAAGCAGCAAAATCTGCAGCAGGTATTTCTGCTTTCTAGGGTATGACTTTAGGTCCCCTGAATGGGAGACTGTTCAAACAATTCAAATATTTAAGTCAAGTTTACTTAAATTCAATTTAATGCGTTATTGCCATTGCAACTTACATACAACAGTTACGTACACCAGTCAGTCATTGCATGTATGTATCTGGTAAGTCTAAAAAGTGAGTCCTGCGACTTGTTTAAAATGCTAGTTAGCAACAGAGGTCGGCTATCAGGGTCAGCAAGGCCTTCTCTGCTGGCCTAGAGATTGTTAGAATCAAAAAATTATATTTTTATATTTTGTAATTCTCTTTTTTATTGAAGGATAACCAAATGTCCACCAAACATTGCATCGTCTCGTCTCTTGTACATTTTTCTTGTTTTTAAAACATAAAATATGCCATAAAAATAACATGAGAAAATAATTAAGAAGTTATTACAAATAGAAGGGCTGATTTCAGTACTCTATATACTAGTACCCATCAGTATTAACCCTGCTCTCCCTGTTTACCTTTACATACTTACATACGTATATTTACCCACACCTGCATACATACATACATACATACATATATATGTGCACACCCGTATACAGACATCCGTATCCATCCCCTTATTTTCCACCTGTCATATAACTTAACAGAGAGAGAGGGAGAGAAAAGGAAAGGGGCAAAAAAAGGATGAATTGAATTTTCTCAAGTAACCTGTATCTACCCTATACAGTACATTTTTTATATCTTTTGCAGTAGAGACCTAGGGACATTTCCAGTGTAGATCATTCTAAATAAATATTTCAAGAAGACCTTTCAAAAGAGCATTTCAAGATAATATTTCAACATCTGTAGTGACAGACCAAGGGACTTTCTGATATGCATGCTCTATCATATAAAATCTGATCTAATTGGCGATATAGTGTACATTCAGTCCAGTTTTTGCAAATTCTTTTAAATTTATCCAGTTCCAACCTGGAGGAGAAGATCAGTTTTTCCATCGTATACATATTATGTATCACTTCCACCCAGTCCTCAACCGTAGGTACCTCTGTCTTCAACCATTTTCTGGTAATTGCTCTTTTACTTGCAATCAACATTATCCTTAACATATTATATTTTTATATTTTAATATATATTTTAATTAATACTATATGTGTTTTACATAGTTCATTCCCATCAGTTTATTATTAACATTATTTCATCGCTACTCTCCCTCAATTGCTGCTTCCAGTGCAGCTCATAGAAATTAGAGCTTTTGTCCAATCAGATTTTCCACCTGTGCTGTCTCCGGGTAAAAAAAATCTGGCCTGAGGCCTTCAGAATCTNCAATCAGATTTTCCACCTGTGCTGTCTCCGGGTAAAAAAAATCTGGCCTGAGGCCTTCAGAATCTCAAGTGAATCCCCTCTGGTATTCAAGCAAATGGGACGATGTTGTTGATTGTCATATTCTTTAACCAATCAGATTTCGAGTTTGCCATGTTGGGCATATTATTGTACACCCAGGGCCTTCTAGCTGGACTTAGCCTATGTCATTGGAGTACAGCATTATGCTAACAGCTAAACAGCCTGCCAGAAATTCATCAGAAGAGNGCCTATGTCATTGGAGTACAGCATTATGCTAACAGCTAAACAGCCTGCCAGAAATTCATCAGAAGAGGGACAGTTAGCTATCTGAAGAAAAACTAGCTAGCATGTAGCGTAGCATTATCTAATGTTTATTTAAACTTTCTTTCTTGACGTTTAGATTTTTAGATGTAGTGTTTTAGATTTTTAGATTAGATTTTTACTTAGCCCTGTTTTTTAACGCACAATGGCTGATGGAGGAGAAGAAATGGATTAACTGGCAAAGCCTTTTTCACATTTTCAGCCCTAAAATGCAATAAAACGTATTCAAAAAATAAGACAGAGAAGGACATTTTATTGGAACTGAAACACAGCGATGTATTACTATAACAGCCGTGTCGTTAAACTCTTTCTAAAGACAGAAAGGAGGATGGACTTTGTCTTCAGATGATGAGCAGCTTTGGTAAGTTTGATGGATTTTTATGTGGCTGGAATCTGTGGAGAAGCCTGTTGAATCTGATTGTGTTATTTGTGTTTTAGAGCATTTTTGCTTACTTGCTGGTCGTATCAGTAAATGTGATGGCTGTTGTGAGTTTGTTCTTGTTTCTTTCTGATTTAGGCTATGTCATGTCTATATGTGATGCAGCATCCTGTCATAATGTGTAATAATGCTACATCCTTGATGGTTTCAGTCACCATGTATTCATGTCTCTGCAGTTAGTGTGTTGTAACAGTCATAGGTGATGATCAAGTGTTAAATCACTTTATTCACTCAATAAAGGTTACTGTCATTGTGAATATGGGCTGGTTATGCTGTTTAATAACAGCATATAGCCCGAGGGTCATGCTGAGGTTATTATAAGGTGGTTTAGTAGAGGGAGAATAGCGCTGAAGGCCTAGATATAAAATACATGGCCACCACTGATTATCAATAAATAAAAGCTAAAAACTACAAACTGAAACCAAAACTAAATTTAACATGAAATTAAATCATAACAGTGAAAAGGAAGAAATAGCCAAAGAAAGTCAAGTTTATTATCACATATAAAGTCTCAAAGGACTTGACATATCAACATTTCCCGACCCAGTCTAAGCTCTCCCGAAGACGAACAAGAAAATACTCCCTGAAAAAGCCCTTATTATGTAAGAAAAAAATAATTTTTGGAATAGATTTACCGCTCCAGTAGCATTAAATGGTTTGCAGTAATGTGGTACTTATTGAGATCAGACAAGCAAAATCACTGATACGCTCCTTTAAGCCATCCCTCTGTTGTTTTTTTGTTGTTTTTTTGTTTTTGTTTTTTAAATCTGTGTTTGTGAACAGCAGCAGCCGAACCTCAGATTTGAGATTTGTGAGTCACAGCACATGAACACAGCATAAGTCAGGGAAAGGTAACCTTGACTAAAACAGATGTGTTATCTGTAATGTAATCTCAGGGCAGGTTTCTGCTCTCTGCAAACACAGATTTGAGACGCGGCGAAAGGAATATAAATGTAAACTGTGAGGTAAAGTAGAATGAAGTGAACGGGGGGAATCAACAGGTGCTGAATAAAGTCTGAAAAGTAAAAGTGGAGTCAGCAGATTGATTTCTACTCAAACCAGTTTAAATCTGTAGCTAAAATGATTTACAACAGTAAACGGAATTGTGTAGACTTGATTTTTACCCATGCTGAGGTGAATGGAAATGTAGAATGTGGATTGGTGCTTTTAGGCAAAGTTTGGTGGTTTTAGCTGAAGTTTGGTGTTTTTTAGGGGAGGTTGGTTCTTTCTTAAGGGGAGGTTTGGTGCTTTTTTGAGGGGAGGTTAAACATGCAAAAACAGGGTTTATTTATTCCAAAAAGCATCATAGACTACTGAATCATTTTTTAAAGCACATTTTTGCAACTGGGTATAAATTTGTATTTAGGAACATTCTTTATTCCACTAAATTAATAACATGATTAGTTCCTAGATGCAATAGAAAATCAGCAACTTAAATCCAGTTGGAGCAGATACGTACTTTGGTTTTTATGTTGAGCAGAATAAAGGTTTCTGCATGTTTAATGATGGATTTGTGTATATGAAGAGAAGCGTGGGATCATTGTGGAGCATGGAGCTAATTCTCCACGGCAAACAGGCGGAAGATTTATGTCCGCACTCGCCTGCTCTTATGGCGTGACAAGGAGAGGGATGACCCAATACATATCTGCTTCACTTTCGGAGCTTGATGGATGGAGCCGTCCAAACATGACTGTACCCAGCTTAATCCTCAGCAAAGACTCTGTGAACTTTATACACCTCCTCTATTGACAGCGGTGACTTACTGTAAATGTCAAAAAATGTCTACCTGCCAGACGAAACGCGGCGGAGGTGCACGGTGACTTTTGACTCTGGATTTACGCTCTGTGGACGTCATTCACATTCTAAAGATTTATACATGACACATCTGCGTCTTGTTTGTGTTCTTGACAACAGATATGACTAAATTTGATGCTGCGATGATATGGATTATGAGTAAAGATGATATTGATCTTAGATCAGGGACTTTCAACTTGTAGGCTCTCTCAAGCATCTGTCGGGAGGAGGGCGGAGGTGGTAACAGGTTTTAGGCACAATCCACTTTGAGAAACGACGCTTTGAGAAACGACGCTTTGAGAAACGGCCACGGGATTTCTCTAAACTGGAATTTTCAGGGAGATTTTCCTCTTCAGTTGGAAAACAGTGAACATATGCTTTACTTTATGCTTTGTGTCCAGGTGTCCCCAACTTTTTTTTATACTGTGGACCATTTTTACTAATCAAATTTGCAGACTGGCAGATAAATGTACACCTTGTACATAGGTTAGGGTAGATTTGTAGCAAATTTTCTGTGTACCTTTGAGTGTGAATGTTTTTTCTTTGTCTTTGGCCCGGCAATGTACAGTCCGCGTCCCGATACCAGTCCACGACCTGGTCAATGGGAACATCTGCTTTCGTCAATCCAACGCGATCTCCAACCACGTTAAAAGTGAGACAGAGGAGTTTTATAATAATGATAATGTGGATCAGGAGGTTTTTTTTCCTGATCTCATCTTGATGAAAATCTGCCCTTCACAAGCCTAATGTGGATAAAAATCACATTTTGCACAGCTGCTCTAAGTCCTAACAGCTACTCAGCGGCTCCATTTGACCCGCTGTCGCTGCTTCCCGACTGTTTCATTAGAAGAGCAGATGTGTGAGTTTTCCCAGCAGACTCGTGGCGTTTTCCCAGCGGGAACGTGTTGCCGTTTGGTCAAGTCCATCCAGGCGAGCTTTGATTTCTCTAGAGCGTGTCACCTTTTCAATGATGCGAGTTCTCTATTTCTGCCTGAATAAGCACAGCATCCTCTTGAAGTTTATGTGTTCAGTGTATTTATTTTGTAGGAGTTGTCTGACTTTAGTGGAAGGTTTGATAGGTCAGTGCGATCCACTTATTTTTGCCTCTGTTAAACAACCAGAGAACACTTAAATTTCTGCAAGACAAACAGAGTTTTTGGTTGCGATGTTATTACCTCTTTGTGGTGTAAATCGAATGTGGCTTAGGCTGAGTGATGGACCGGGGAAAGACAAATCTCCGTCCTCTGAAAAGTGCTGACTTTAAGGCAAAAATGGTAATAGATTCTCAAAGGAAGGGCCATTACAGGGGCAGCATGCAAATGACGAGTGAAAAAATAATCTACAAGGTCTTATTGAACTCTCAGTTTGAGGAGGAAAGGAAGGCCTTTCCCCATTCTCCTCGCCGAGGCAGCGTAATGTGCTGCTTGTAATTAGATATTGATTTGCTTTGTCGATGGCTATTTCAAACGAGTGTCCTCCTCCTGCAGAGGAGGGGATGCATAAAAGTCCAAACGCATCTTGTTAGGACTAAAATGTAATATCTTCATACAGGTGAGGAATTGCTGCACTACAAAGTGAATAATAGCAGATCTCTAATGGAAGGAAAGAGCAGCTGGTCGCTTGGTCGCGTAATAGTAATAGTTTCAGTGTCCTTGTGAAGTGTCTTTACCTCTGACTCTATTAAATCCCAACAGATGCTTCTGTTGGATGAGAAATATTTTCTCAGCTTTCAGAAATGTGTGCTGAAAGATTTCAGGGAACAGATTCAGCAGATGGGAAGATTCTCTGAAAAAATCTTGCTTCCCACCGCTAGAAAGAGAATGAACAACCCTCCTCTCAGCGAATAAGGCAACAAGATGTTCTGGACATCTCCGAGACCGCATCATTGGCTCAGATTCAGGCTGGATTCAAAGTTCCAGAGGGAATTCCGTGACATCCAGGAAACCAGTCAAGAGCAAATCTTTTTTTTTTTATTAAGGAAAACAAAACATTCTGTTGTCGCCTTCCAACTGATCAACTGTCTTGTGTGAAGATAGAAAACTATTAAAGTTTTCCAAGTTGGGTTTGGAGCAGCACACCTGACGATCCTGAAAAATAAAGGTCAAACATCTGGTGTACCATCAGAGACGGAAGAAAAAGCCCCACCATAAATTTCCACATGGTTACAGAATACGTTTACGTACTGTAAGGTGAGGAAGTACCAAGGAGGAGGTGTCTACTCCAAAAGTCTAAAAATGTCTCCTCCCAGCCTGACTTCCATCCTCCTTTCTTCCTCCACCTAGAAACATAACTTTTCTCCTCCACTCTTCTGCCCCAAAACCACAGGAAACAAGAGAGTGAGCTCTGAATTTNTTTTTTTTTTTTTTTTTTTTTTTTTTTTTTTACATATATGTCCTTACAAGAAGTTGTTTCTCCCATCGTCATCAGTCAACTTCGACTATGATGATGGCGGAACAAACGGATCTTCTCGTGTCCTCTTCCTCTTTCCCTTCCCAGGATCTAAAGGGGGAAGAGGAGGAGAAATGAAAGAGTGGAGGTGGAGGCAGGTGAGGGGGGAGGCAGAGAACCTGCAGGTATATTCTGAAGGTAGTTGAAAAGATGCCAACTTTTATTTTGAAAGGCTACGATCGCATTTCAGCTGGGTTTATTTAAAGGACAATGCCGATGATTTTGCATGTTTAATCCAATATAGAGAAATCACATACAGTACATGTTAAGTTACTGCCAACCATTTTCCAAAACATACCAGTGGAGCGGTAAATATTACAAATGTTTTTTCTACCCTCCAGACTGATATTGGTTTCAGTTTTTTTGTCAAAGTAACTTTATTTTTACTGATTTAACATGGCGCTGATAGTCTCAGGAAAAAAAACGGCCTTTACAAAGGAATTAAAAATCACCGTGTCTCAAAATATGTTTTTTTTTTTTTTTTTTTTAAATGGCCAGCAGTAATGTCACATGTACTCAGGTCATATTTATTCAGCTCAAACATGCAAAATCAACAGAATGGTCCTTTAAAGTTCCTTTATTCAACGTCAAATCCTTTGATGAAGTTACAATTTATTTCTACGTTCAAAAATAGACAAAATGGAACTTTAAAAAATAAAAGGTTGGAGTTAAAAATAAGAAACAAAAATCGCTGTCGATGTTTAGCCTGACGGTTGTTTCCTGTTTCCCTCATCTCGCCAAACAGTTGCTCACACAACTTCTCTCCAAGGATGGACACACGTTTGGCATTTCACACCACGCCTCAGACGTGTTTATCTGCTGAAATCATCGTCCCAGCCACGTGAATTATCGACGTTTTGGCAGCATCAGCCTCATCCCAGCTGCCGCACGGATACTTTAAACTGATGATGACTTAATCTGGTGGCCTGACCGAGGTCGAGATACACAGCTCAATACCAGAGGAAGGGAGAGAGAGAGAGAGAGAGAGATCCACACACATATATACAAACAAGATACACAGTTCGATACGTCAATACCAGAGAGAGAGAGAGCTCCACACACACATATATACACACACATACTATACACATGTATGCACACATATATATATATACACATGTATACACAAAATCATACACACATATACACAAAAACATATACAGGCAGTCCCTGGGTTACGAACGCCCAACTTACAAACGACCTGTACTTATGAACGGACCACCATAAAAACTATTAAATTTTTATTTTAAAAAATTCAAGTTATATATGTCGTAAAGTAGTGCGCCGTTCATTATGATGAACGGCGCACTACTTTACAACGCATGTCAAAACAAAAGAAGAATGGCTCTTCCGACATGCAAGACATCAAGGAGTGAGAGTAAGTGTTAACATACATGTTTTCTACCCCCCCACACACACACATGTTCTCTCTCTCTCTCTCTCTCTCTCTCTCTCTCTCTCTCTCTCTCTATGTTTATGATGTTTTAGGATATCTGGAAGTGTTTCTTTAATGTTTCTTATGCATAGAAAGGTAAAATATATACGCTAGATATGCACCTAAGTAATATATATACGCTAGATACGCACCTTAGTAAAATATATATGCTAGATACGCATCTAAGTAAAATATATACGCTAGATATGCACCTTAGTAAAATATATACGCT
Organism: Lucifuga dentata; assembly: GCA_014773175.1. NCBI lineage: Eukaryota > Metazoa > Chordata > Actinopteri > Ophidiiformes > Bythitidae > Lucifuga > Lucifuga dentata. The sequence continues at coordinate 47,603 of VXCM01002449.1, forward strand.
AGATACTCACCTTAGTAACATATATATGCTAGATACGCATCTAAGTAAAATATATACGCTAGATATGCACCTTAGTAAAATATACAGTATATGCTGGATACGCACCTAAGAAAAATATATATGCTAGATATGCACCTTAGTAAAATATATATGCTAGATATGCATCTAAGTAAAATATAAACACTAGATACGCACCTTAATAAAATATATACGCTAGATACGCACCTTAGTAAAATATATACGTTAGATACGCACATTAGTAAAATATATACGCTAGATACGCACCTTAGTAAAATATAAACGCTAGATGCGCACCTTAGTAAAATATAAATGCTAGATACGCACCTTAGTAAAATATATACGCTAGATGTGCACCTTATTAAAATATATACTCTAGATACGCACCTTATGTAACTGTTCCCATTTACGAACAAATCCAACTTACGAACAACCCTGGGCATGGAACTCGTTTGTAACCCGGGGACTGCCTTTACATATACATAAACAAAAACATATACACACACAAAACATATACTTACACACACATATACATATATACACATACACAAAAATATACACTTAGACACACATATACACATAGATAACAAAAACATATACACAAAATACAGCATATACACATACACATGCACATATATACACAAAAACACAGACTATATACACATGTATACACAAAAACATGTATATCCACATAAAATCATATACACACAAAAACATACACTTACACACATATACACATACACAAAAACATATACTTACATACATACGTATATACACACACAAAAACACACACTTAGACACACACACATATATACACATACACAAAAACATATACACTTACAAACACATATACACAGATAACAAAAACATATACACACACATACTGAATATACACATATACACATGCACATATATACACAAAAACACACACTGTATACACATGTATACACAAAAACATATATATACACAAACAAAATCATATACATACACAAAAACATACACACACACATATACAAAAATGTATACACTTACACACATACATATACACACATATACCCACACATATACCACACACACACAAACACATATATACACAAAAACATACACTTACACTCACACATACGTATATATACACACACAAACACATACATACACAAATTTAAACTACAGATTACAAAGTTGTATTGTATTGTAAAAACACATACACAGAAACAAACACTCATACAAACACACACACACTGCATGCACAAACATGTTATCATTTGTGTGTCAAATAAACATTCAGCGGCTGTTTATCTGACGCACATAAATGGTGGAGTGAAATTAGCAAAGCGATGACAACATCATCAGTTTTGTGTGTGTGTGTGTGTGTGTGTGTGTGTGGACACGCCTCCTCGTTACTGAGTTCAGGTGTTTCAGTCACCCAGACAGGCGCTCACAGCCTCCATAGAAAGACGCTGGCAGCAGAGCGGGTCGTACTGCAGAGCTCAGGGACTTTACACGTCACGTCGTCATGGACGCCACTTTTGTCACACTTACACACACACTACTTTTCACAAGAAGCACCAACACACTGCACATCTCCCTGTTCACCCATGAACTTTCCCATCATGGCTGCCACAAACAACTTGCGTCTGAGCCACGCCCAATATGGTTCTCGGTTCATAACTTAAAATATTCCAGAGATTTTCCACAAACCTGAAATCTTGAATTTCCTGAACGCAGAGGAAAATAAACAGCTTACCTTTCATGTGAGGATAACTTTTAAAGCTTGTTTTTTTTTTTTTTTTTTTTTTTTTTTTTTTTTTTTTTTTTTTTTTTTTNAAAAAAAAAAAAAAAAAAAAAAAAAGTTAAAAATGGAAACATACATGTTCTGCACTGCAACTGTTAGATATTCAAAATGAACGTGGACAAATTCTCTTTTACAAATTAAAAATGGACGTGTGTGGATGGCAGGGCGATGTCGTCTCTGATTTTTGTTTTTCTGTTTCGGTGCTGATTTAAGTTGGATTTGGGACGGGCAGTGTTCTTGTCGGACATGAAGATCCAGGAAAAGACATCAATTTTCCTGAGTTTTAAATTTTTATTTATTTATTCTTTTGAACTCTAATTAATTATATTTTCTCACTTTTGTGTTTTTCCCGCACACGGTAAATACAGGAAGTAGTGGGGGGGGAGGGTTTAACGTGCAGCACAATCTGCTCTCTGGGATTTTTTTCCCCAGCAAATCTTTGATTCCTGTAGGTTGGATTTCAAAATATTCCTTTTGATGACTTCCTTTCTAGCCTCCTTCATTACGCCAGCCCTCATGGGGGCTTTTACATCTCCAGTGGGCGTGTAATTATCCGTGAATCCGGGGGGAAATGGTCTCCGTGCAACACTGGCGTCTTAAGTGTTGTGAATATTTGTCTCATCCATTTTCTATTTCAAAGAGTCGGAGCCCCTGTGGAATTCCCTCTCTCGTCTCTCTGCCCAGGGTTTTTCATCCTTTCGCCACGCCTTAGAAAGAGGACTAGAGGAACCAAATCGGAGGGGACGTCGCCAAATCCCTCAGCACCGAAATGAAGATTAATGATTGCCTGAGCCAGCAGAGCCTGAAATCAAGTTTGAAACACAGGACAGGAATGGCGTTCTGACCACGTGTACAAAAAAAACCGCTGTTTGTGTGGGTCTGCATTCGGTTCAGAGATAACCAGTCCTCCATTAGCTCAGGGAGATTAATGCCGCAACATGATTAATTATGTAAACAGTGTTATCGCGCTGCCGCGTGGCCAGATCGGCGGAGGCTTCCGGATTCCGTCAGCATCGGCCGTGTTTATCCTCATCAGCAGAGAGCTGGCGTCCGCAGCAAGGTGCTTCAAGGTCGCTGGAGCACGCCGCCTCGCTTTTCGGTTGCTTGACCCCGCAGCTAAAGGGGAAAGAAAAAAGTATTCCGCGGAAGTTTATAATGAGAACAAACGGCGTTTGGTCTCGCCTCAGAGGGACGGTAATGAGCCAAAACAGGTCCCACTTTTGAAGAAATGTTTGGAATCTGGAAAACGATAGTCTTGAAGTTAATGCTACATCAGAGCATAATTAGCTCAAAACTTCCTCGCAAGTAATCACAAAAGACGGCGATTTCTTAACTGTTGGCAGACTTTTCTCAAAATTAGATTTTTTTTTTAAATTGGCATATTGAAAGATGCTAAGTAACTTTTAAAACCCCTTTAGAAACTCTTTTGTTTTTTAAAGACCCTAGCAACAAATTTACATCTATCTATCTATCTATCTATCTATCTATCTATCTATCTATCTATCTATCTATCTATCTGTCTATCTATCTATCTATACAGCAAACAATATAAGTTCAAATAGAAATATTTTGTGGTAACTTATGAAGGCATAAAACAAACAAGAAAAGAAAGATATGCAAGTCGCTATGTGGTGATAGCATATATACAAATTAGCTAATGACATGGCGACTTCTGCCGACTTTTGGAGCAACTTCTTTTGTGGCAGCTTTCCCCAGAAAAGATCTGGCAACAATAAGAGACGCTGACTCAGTCAAGCACAGCTGGAGCATTAGCCAGCTACAAAAAGCTAATGGTGGAGTGAAATTAGCGAAGTGGTGACTTTTTGTCAGTGTATGAACAGTGTTAGTTTAGCTGTTACGCTAACTTCAGGTGAGTTCTTGTCTTTTGGTGGATTTGGACTTAAGCACGTGTTTAAGTTTAGCATCATAGAGGCTATTTATTGTTCTTTTTTAGAGCTTTAGCTAGCTAGAAAAAGCTAATGGTGGAGTGAAAGCAAAGCAGTGGGATGAAATTAGAAAAAAGCGAGTGAAATTAGTAAAGCGGTGACTTTTTGTCAGCGGCAACTTCTTGTTTACAATGTTAGCTTAGCCGCTGTGCTAACTTCAGTTGAGTTCTTGACTTGCGGTGGATTTTGACTTCTAGAGCGACTTTAAGTTTAATGTCATAGAGGCTATTTAGCGATTTAGTTTTTATTTATGTTTTATGCACTCCTGAAGATTAGCAGCTGAATTTAATCTGAGTTTTCAGACGAAATATGACGGGATTTAGTCGTTTCTACATTTACTCTGCTGTGCTGCTTTTGTCGCAGCTGCACGTGGCTGCATGTTTCGTTCGCTCGGTCACTTCGGAACGTCAGATATGACAGAACACCAACATACACACACGCCTACTCAATGCTATGCTATTCCTCATATTGACTTGTGTCATATGACAGTGGACTGATACATAACATTAGCATCACACTAAGGGTGAGGGTCAAAGGTCAAATCATGTTGCATTTTTTTTCTCCGTTTTGTCTGTCAATCAGACAACTAAGATCATGTGTATTTCATATATTTTATCAGGAAAAAAAAAAAACACACTCATGGTTAAAGGACCATACTGGTNTGTGTATTTCATATATTTTATCAGGAAAAAAAAAAAACACACTCATGGTTAAAGGACCATACTGGTGATTTTGCTTGTTTCACCTGGTAAATATTACCTGCATGCACTCTACGTTGCTGACAACCGATTTCCAAAACATAAAACCGTATTTTAGCTTTTTAGCTTTTGTGTCATTTCGCCAAAGGGTTAGAGTTAGCTTATCCTAATCTTTCAAAAACAAATATTTAGGTGATACCTTAAAATTCAATATCAATATGTGTGGGCTCAAATGTGCAATATTGTCCTTTATTTGTCCAATTTATTTGACTCCTGGGTGTATTTGGAACTAGTAATTTATAATCACAGAACTCGAATGAAATTCTGCTCAAAATACTCACAAACATCCTCATTTGCTGGGTTCAGAACTTATCAATCAGAAGCACTGTTTCTCCAGGAGACAAATTTTCCCCATGAGTCCAGTAACCTTGCTATCTGACCAGTTCATGTTGAATTTTTTTCTGAATTGATAATAAGTAATCAATCTGTATCTGTAGTAATCAATCGTTTTTCCTCCCCCGTGACATCATAATTAGCAGCTACAAACGATCAGCAGAAAGTGTTTAGTGAAGGACAAGCCACAACTNTTTTCCTCCCCCGTGACATCATAATTAGCAGCTACAAATGATCAGCAGAAAGTGTTTAGTGAAGGACAAGCCACAACTTGTAGAAGAGAATGGACTCTTCTATGGACGGTTGACTTCGGTCTCCATGGTTTCATACAGGGGTCACGGGGTCACGTTAGGAGGCTCTCTGTGTTTCTCTGGAAGTGGACGTGCCGGCGTTAGCGATGCTAGCGTGGCTCGATTAAAGTATAGGAGAAGCAGACAGCTGGACGGTGTGTCGCTGGAAAGCTTTTCATTTTCAGATTGGAGGCCGATTCCTCGATGATTCTGTAATAACTACCGCTTTCATTTCATCTGAAGTTATTGAGTCTTAAATGAGGTGAGGTCGTGTGAAAAAACGCCGGAGAAGATGTAACCATGGCGTTCTTTTGATTTCGCCGTGGACAAAGAGCTTCCAGCAGCAGTAATGGTTTCATTTTGTGCCGCAGGAGCGAGGGCTGGAAATTGTGTGCCAACGTCTATTGATGCAATCACCTGAATGGCTGCCGTTCAGTCCGCGGCTGCCATAACCGCTGCAGTTTGCCTGGAGAGTTCAGCGAATTGAGGCTATCATGGAGGCGGCGGCGAATGAGGAGGAACGCCATCAAAGTCAAGGAGGTGCTGTCAGTCTCTGTTAGTGTGAAGACACGAAACCAGCAAAGAGTGGATGGCAAGTGACAGAATGACCCTTTAACTCTGCAGCACAGCACAGACGCCTGAGGTGCAACACACACGCACACGGGCACTCACACATACATATGCACGTCACATACACACACATACTGCATACACACATGCACACTCCCACACTCCACACACGTACACACACATACCACACACACAGACAAAAATACACACACCCACATACACATGCATAGACAAACACACATGCACACACACACATACAGTACATGCACACACATACACATGCACTCACACTAACACACACGTGCATACATCCACACACGTACAGACATACACATATATAACAAAACACACACACATACCACACGCACATAGACAAAAACACACATGCACACACACATCCATGCACACTCATACACATGCACTCACACTAATGCACACATGCACACACACACACACGTGCGCAGAGATTCCTGCTGCTTATTATTTTTTATTTTTTTAAAATCCGTCCTGAATATTAACTTTAGTCTGTAGATTTACATGAATCAATGAAAAGCATCATAAAGAACATCCTGAATAACCTGAACGCTCTGCACAAACCAAACTGCTGGAGTGTGTATGCAGAAAAAGATACGGAGAGCGCACACACACACACATCACAAAACATGCGAATTCCAATTACTACTAAGACAGCTTTCATCAAGAATGTGTCGATGTACATTATCACCACTGAGCTGCCCTTGAGCAAGGCACCTAACCCCAAATGCTGCGGTGGAGCTGCTCAGTGGCCAGCAGAGAGGCTGTGGTTATACTGGGCAGCTTCAGGTGTGTGTGTGTGTGTGAGCAGGTCGTTCCTGACAAATACTCAGTGAACTGGATAAATAAGAGTAAAATGTAAAAATGAAGTTGTTTTGTCGCGTACGGTGAGGAGGAGTGTTTCCTGAAAAGCCTTTTTCCTCTTTTCATCCGTGAGCGAATTACGGAAGTTGAATTTCAGCATCTGAAAAACGCATGGTGGTTACTCTCTTCTCTCTTCTTTACCCGTGTTAGTGTGCACATGTACAGAAAGGAAGGAAATCATCCAACCTTCTGGTGAAACTGATGGTGTGGTAGTGTTTAGAAGTCAGGGATCTGTCTTCCTGCAGCCGCTCTGCAGAAAAACCGCAGAGACAGATTATTTACGAGCACGAATATTAAGCTTCCTGTCAGCGTTTTCCCCGACAGATTTACGTCCAGGCAAACGTAAAGATGGCCGACAGCGAGGTGAGAATGGTATTTCAAGCCAGGGGGAGGGAGGCGCGTTGACCCCTCCCTGCCAGACGGTGATTTACGCAGCGTCAGGTCACTAAAACGCCTGTCATAAGCGAGCTAATATTTGCTGGGCTCATGAGGGAAGCCATTAAAAAAATCTAAATATGTATCTGTGGTTATGATGATGCCACAGCTGTGTGTGCCTGCATGTGTGTGTGTGCGTGCATGCATCTGATGCATATTCAGGACGAATACATTAACGTGATCATTCACGGCAGTGGAGCAGACGGGTTATCTGCCATCGCTTTACTCCTCGCCGACAAATGTTTCCCCGCTTAGCACCCTGTCACCTGCAAGGTCAGCGCTCCTCGTTAATTAAAGGCACGTGCGCTCACGTGCGCTGAGCAGACTGTAGCTTTCAGGGAGCGATGTGTTTGCAAAGCAGCTTCCTCCTCTGCTCCCCGCGCAGGTCACATTTTTAAAGACGCCATTAATCTTCTTTTTAATTACGGGGGACGACGCCACCGTGCAAAGCTGCATCAGATGCATGGATTGATCCTGTGGCTGTTTTTTTTTTCCTCCTGCACGTNCCGTGCAAAGCTGCATCAGATGCATGGATTGATCCTGTGGCTGTTTTTTTTTTCCTCCTGCACGTGTCAGTGTGGGGGTAGGGGGTGGGGTTAACCGTTTTTAGCGCATCTTAAAGCCGCGTGATGTCTTCGACCGAACGGAGAAACCACGCCGCGTGGAGCTTTCCAACCTCCATGTTTTTCCAGCCATGTGTCAATATTCACAATGGTCACAGTGCTGACTGGGATTATGTGCGCAGATGTGCACGTAAAGTTTATTCGTTTTATTGGTTCCTCTGCTAACAGCTAACGCATCAACATCGCACAGAACCACCGTCCAAAAACGTCATATTCAGACGTCAAAAAGTGAAAATGCAGCAACTAAATAATCCAGTCATTCTCAAACTGTGCGAGCCCCCTGGTGGAGCGTGGCGGTACTACAAGTGGGGCGTGCTTGTTGGGGGAACAAAGCTGATGGAAATGGCAACAAACAAACGTCGTGCTAGCGCAGCCTGCGTTCAGAGAACAATACGGAGAGATTTTTAATGGGACAAAGAGAAACAGCGGCGACACTTCTGAAGCCGACAGGCCAGCGACGGCCGCCGTTTAAACGCCAAGTCCAGAATACAGGGCCACGCTGTTCTTACTCTTAGATTGATATGATGCAGCAATGTGGCAAAAAGAAAACTTTGACAATCACATAATGTGACATGACGGTGAGGAAGTCCGATTTCAGATTATCAAGGTACGGCGTGAGAGACAAATGGCGAGCTTTTTTTTTTTTTTTANTTTTAAATCTCCCCGGTGTCCGTCCTGACACATTAATCCTCCGCCCGCGGCGCTAAACACTCCGAGCAGACGTCCGTCATCAGCTCGGGTCCTTGACGAAGATCCCAACATGCATCAAGACGCCACCGAACGGCGTCTCCAATCTGGCCTTGCCCCCCCCCCCANCCCCCCCCCCAACGCTTTGCGAGTCCGCCGTGCATAATAAATTGCGGCGGCGGAACGGGGGTAATTACCACAATCAGAGGAGAGGAGCATCAATCTCAGGTGAACCACGGGGAGGAAATGAAGCGCAGAGGAAAGATGGAGGAGGAGAGCGCCTGAGAGGGGAGGGGAGGAGAGGAAGTCGAGTCCATGGATACAGGAAAAGAAGGCAAGAGATTCCGAGTGACAGAGCCGAACTCCCGTTTCTCATTTCCCCTGAAACTCCAAGGCTTTATGTCAAAAAAATGCATAATTAATAGCCGTTAAAAATACATATATATATTGCATCTACATATTTTTCTTTCCTGCCTCCTAAACATTTTCTCTCCGTTCCCTCCAGAGCTGAAAGGAATTATTGCGCGTTTAAAGATTTCGATTTCGCACGATAAACTCATAAAACAGCTTACATATCTTTGTTTTGTGATTTTCCTTCCAAAACTTCTTTTCTTTGTGTGGAATTTTCCACTTGTTATCCTTTAAAGGGAATTACAACTGTTTGCTTGCGTCTAAAGGCATGTTTGGCCTAAAACGCGATCTGGATCCAGATCAGGATAAATGCGCTTCAAATGCGTTTTGATTGGAATATAATCCGAGCCAGACCATAACCTAATAATAAATTAGTAATAAGCTAATATGGACCAAATATAATACTTATATTTAGCTTCAAAATTTCAAATTTTTTATTTGTCATGTGCAGCCATACAAGTACGACAGCAGTGCAATGCTTTTTCTGGTATGTTCCCCGACTGTGCTTCTTAGTGAAAAATATATGATAAAATAAAACAACATATAATAAGGACAGGCACATAAATAGGCATTTAATATAAGATTCCATCTGAAATGTAGTTTTGTGAAAGTAAAGAGTTACAAAAACATGGAAATCAGGGCTGGACGTTATGAAAAACTTTTTATCATGATATATTTTTTTTGTATTCATCAGTATCGATATTTATCACGATATAAATCCTGGCAAAGATTCTGCTGCATTTCAAGTCAGTTGAACTTAAGATTTATTTTAACATTTCCTTTACGCATGTTCATAAAAAATAAGCAACAAGCTGGTATCTCAGATCAATAACTTTAATCAGCATAAATCCTCTTTTTCAGCAGGCTGTGTTGGCATCGTATCTTTTCTTGTAAATAAAGCTGCAGCATGTATGACGCCTTTGTGTTTTTTGGTCGTATGATGAGACGGTGTGGTAGCTTGTTGGCGTGGAGCGTCTCGTCCCGGGGGACGGGTTTGAAGTCGCTGCTATGCGACCCGTAAGATGGCAGCAATCAGACGGCAAAATAAGTTTGCTGTACAGACGTGCTTCATCAGCGCTGGTTTCCGTTCTTCCTCATCATGTTTTTTTTTTTTCCTCTGGAGTTTCATCTTTCTGACATCTTTGTCTGACTTTCGCTCATATATCACCACACAGTGTTCGCCGTTTAGCTAAATGCTGCTTGGAGGAAGTGGGTGGGCTTTATTATGACACTGCCATCCGATTGGCTAGTTTGTTCCAGTTCTGACAAGCTATTGGCTATTTGAGCCGTCACTAACTTCCTGTATTCAAGCACTATTTTCTATCGATTTTGTATTGACATCCTCATTTTTATATCGAAGATTTTTTAATGTTGCGATACGACTTTATGTCGTTTATATCATCCAGCCTTAATGGAAATATTAACGTACCTCAAAATTATTGTTACAATACAGGACTCAAATAAAAGTTGTTAGGGACTTCCTGTCTCTGAAAGGAACGGAACAAAACGTAACGAAAAGGAAAGGAATGGAAAGAAAAGGAACAAAACGGAAAGGAAAAGAACACAACGCAAAGGAATGGTGAGGAAGGAAAGGAAAGGAATGCAAATGAGGAGAATGGAAAGGAAGAGAAAAAGGAAATAAATGCCAAGGAGTGGAAAGGAAAGAAAGGAAAAGAATGTATAGGAATGGAATGGAAAGGGAAAAAAAGGAAAGGAAAGGAGATGAGGTTGCAGAAAGAATGAGAAGAGATGTGGAAAAGAGAGAAATAATGAAATGAGAGGATAAAAGCCAAAAGTGGTAGCAGTAGCAGCGCTGAGGTTTGAGTGAGGAAGAGGAGTGAACAGCTCACCTTCATCACCTTCGTCACAGCCTGCCAGCTGCATCTTCAGCAGCGAGTTCTACCAGCAGAATTATGCTCCTATTTCAAGTGTTCTCATATTTGTCATAATTCATATTCATAATGGCCGTGCACCTGTTCAGGCTGAGTTATGAGACGTAGCCCGCCATCGCCATTTTTCATAAAGTCCTTCTCTTAATAAAGCCGGCGGCTTTTATCTTCTGGTCGTGGTTCAGCAGGACGTTTGGTCGGTTAGCGGAGTTTTGAATGTTTCCCTTTTATTCGGGTTTTTGTTTTCATATCCGAGCAGCGGCCTGCACTTGGTTTTAACACTCTTAAATTATGGTTTTCCTTCTGGTTTTTTTTTTTTTTTTTTTTTTTTTGGTATTCCTCATGTCTGATTAGCAGATTCAGGTCAGCTGATCAGGAAGTTTAATGTGTAACTTGCGTACCTGTTGGAGAAAAACTTTATTTAAAACAAACTGACACGTTTTGCTTCTGAGTCATCAACAAAAAAAAGCTTATGTTTTTACATTTTTATATTTGATTTATTGAGTCTCTCACTGTCCAATTAAAGGGCCATACTGGTGGTTTTGCATTGTTTGAGTCCAATTAATACAATCTGCCTACACTTCTTTACGTTACTGCCGAACATTTTCCAAAACATAAAACTATACTTTAGTAAAAAACTATTTTCTTCTGGGACTATATTCTCTGGTGGAGACATACTGTACATTTTCTTCCATGTAGCTGTAATGGATTATTTATCTTGAGCATGTTTCAGGTCTCTACAAGTTGATTTTTATAGTAAAATGAACTCAAACCAATGGCTATCTGGAAGGTAGGAAAAACAATTCTAAAATGTACTTCTCCAGTAGCATGTTTTAGAAAATGGTTGCCAGTAACATGACGTTTCTGCAGTTTGTATATATTGGGCTTAAAACATACAAAATCACCGGTTGGTCCTTTAAAAGCCGACAAGCACCTGTAAACCAAACTCACCTGACTCAAAAGTAGCTTGTTGATTGGACGTCAGGTGAAATTGATGAAAGAGCTGATAATTGATCAGTTCTCCGTTGGCTCCGATGAAATGTATTTTTCACCTCAGCTACATCCGTGCTAACATTTTGTTACTTCCTGTTGGTGTGGACGACGTTCTCACGCCTCACGAGCCTGTTTTAAGGCGGATGACCTGCTCCAGCCGTCAGAGGAAGAGTCTTTTTTTGGGGGGANCGAGCCTGTTTTAAGGCGGATGACCTGCTCCAGCCGTCAGAGGAAGAGTCTTTTTTTGGGGGGAAATGATGAGCGGATTCCTGCCTGGGGAGCTTTTTCTGCACTTTTGGACGCAAATGATATTTGATAACAGTTAAATCTGCTTTTTTGGATACTTCCGCAAACGTGTTCCGACGGCGCTGCCAATCGCGAGGATATCGATCTGTGGAGAAGAACGCAGGGACAGATCTGATGGATAAACGAGATCCTGTCGCCGGCTAAACATGGCAGCCTTTGTTTATCAGCGTCATTCTGAAGACTAAACACTCGTATTAATCAATACGTCAGACATCTAAATGTTGACTTACTCTATTGATTTGTACATAAAGCTCCTCAGCAGCAGCTCAGTGAGTGTGTGTGTGCGTGCACAGTTTAGAGCTTTGTTGTCTCCATCAGGAACCAAACAGCCCAAATATGGCGTGTTCATCCTGCACCAATAAATAATTCTAATAAACTGTGACCCCCCCAAAAAAGATGATGAGACGACTAGAGAGATCTGAGGTTTTTTAACGTAGCTGAAGTTTTGCAGCTGTTAAAGTTGATAAAGTCTTTTCTTACTCATTTCCGTCTATCTTCATTTCCTTCCTTTCGCCCTCGTTTCCTTCCCTCCTTTCCTTCTTCTGGACATTTACCTGACACCAAACCTAAACTTCATTCTGTTTTTGACTCTCAAGTACATCTAACTACTAATAAATTTGTAGTAAATTGAAGTTTTAAAGCTGTAAGAGTTTATTTTAACACTCGGTTATGGATGTAATGAGTATTCATCTCTGAGCGGCTCACGGCTCCCACATGACCAAGTTTTATGATAAAGGTGCAGTGCAACTAAAAATAGCAGCATGAAGCTGCAGATTATTGGCCTCTGACTGTGCCGGTTCACGGCTTGGCTCTAACGGACCGATGACTCGGCGCTTTAATGAGTGAAGTTATGATAATGAAAGGCAGCGTTATGCGAGGGAGGTTATTAACTGAAGGAAAAGTACAGGAAGGTTCGGGAACGTCTGCATCTTCAAACACTGAGGATCGCCGATCAAAGGTGTTCTTAACCAGTTACTGCCAGAGCAGCCCGGTACCGGGCCCAGCACTTCTGGTGTAATGTTTGCGACATTATATAATCACCATTTTTCAATAAAATACTGATAAATTAATATCTATATAAAGCTTAGATTCTCCCGAACAAAATGAGACCAAGCATGATATTTTATGACCACGCAATCCCGAGATAAATGTAAAGCACAAGATAGCCTAGCTAAGCTAGATGTAGCTTTGTCACTTCCTGATGATGTAATTTCTGAGGACGGTCTAAATATTAAAATCCATCTCTGTGATTGGATAGTAGACTAGCAGAGGATTTGATTGATGGGTCATTGGTCTATCAGCTTTTATATAGCCATGGCAATAGGCATATGTTTCACATGCATACTGTGCGTAATATTTCACTGATAGACCAGACTGGACCGGAGACTGTGTACTCGTCCCTATGTAGGTTTGCGACATTATATAATCACCATTTCTCAATAAAATGGAGATATACGAATATCTATGGAAAGCTTAGATTCTCCTGAACAAAATTAGCCCAAACATGACATTTTATGACCGTGCAATCCTGAGATAAATGTAACTAAAGCACAAGATAGCCTCCAAGCTAATGTTAGCTTGGAAGCTAGCGTTAGCTTCTCAATAACATCACTTCCTAGTTAGACTTGGATAGAAAAGATTGGATAGAATTTGATTGACGGATCAGTGGCCCAATCAGCTTTAGTTCATCAACAGCCAAAAGTGCTCTCACTCTGTTGGACACCTTGGAGACTGTTTTGTCCCCAAACAGAGACAAAACAGGGACACCAACGGTGCCAAATGCCATAACTTTTTTTTCACTATGTTCAATCATTCTAAATCTTTCAGCATTTAGAGTTTACACAATTAGTATCATCACAAAAGTTAATCCAAGGAGCTGGCTTGNAATCTTTCAGCATTTAGAGTTTACACAATTAGTATCATCACAAAAGTTAATCCAAGGAGCTGGCTTGTTGTGAGCCTGAAATATACATTTTGGAAAATGTATAACTTGAAAAAAACCCTCTGTTTTCCTACATTTTTTTGTGTTTTTATTGTCATTGTTGAACATGAGAATCTCTAAACTTGAAGCCAGGCCATTTTCCTGAAAATTTAAAAGGTTTTATGTCAGTTGGCATAAAGTAAATGATTCCCATTGTCATATGTTCAGAGTTATAAGCCTTAATTTTTGGGTATGCCATGTAGGCGGAAACTGCTCAAGAAACACCTCAGGCAGAAATTAAAGGAGCGTGCCGGTGATTGTACTTGTTGGAGCCCAACAACCCCACCAATCATTTTCCAAAATATAAAACGTATTTTAGTTTTCCTAAAACTAAAATACTAACATTTTTTCAAATCCCCTAATACTTGAAAATCAAATGTTCAGATGATACAGCCGCCTTAAAATCCAATGTTTCACCTGCTGACACTTGGAATAAACATTTGGTGATCTTAATGTCTCGGTAAAAGCTGGCTTCTCCTGGGACTATATTCTCTGGTGGAGACATACATTAAATTAGCTCTGTAGTGGATCGGTTAAATTAAGTAACTTAGAAAAAAAAAAAACCTTAAAAACAACGTTTTGATGGATTATTTAACTCGGCATGTTTGAAATCTCTGCAGGTTGATTTTTTGTGGCGTACTGGAATGAACTGAAAGCAATGCAGTGTAGAAAGTAGAAAAAATAATTCTAATATTTCATAAATATGGCAATGATGATAAAATGCTAAACGCTACAGCTCGAAATGACCTCAACGTGTCGCTGACGGTTTGTGCCTCATCTCAGCCTAAAGGCTCGGGACTCAATCCGCCTGTTTTCGCCGCATGACGGAAAGTGAAAAGCGGATCTCTTCACACTCGTGTTCTCTGCGTCCAGGAATTCCACGTTTCCTCAAACTCTTTTCTCTGAGACGCTTTTAGCCGCCGACCATCCAAACGCCAGGCAAGTGGCAATTCTTACTTATTTGCGGTCCCTTGGTACCACCCAGCCGAGCATGAAATGAGCTCATTTCACCGTAGTCAGATGCAAATGAGTGGCGCTACAATAATATCTCGCCCTGTCATAATCATTTATGCGTTTTGAAAGGGAGGACACATGTCAAAGTCGCAGCATTGTCTCGGAGTTGAAAGGACGACAACTTCGAGCGCAGAGCATAAACACACATTGTACTCGGTTCTTCCTCGCTGATTTTACAAGGGTTTTCATTTCGCAATGAAAGGCTGGAGCATAACAGCTACATCATTCCATATCACCCACATCATCATCCTCCTAGTGCGACTCATGACTGAGCCAGAACGACTCAAAGACAATCACATTTGGTTTGGAACATTTCCATTAGCTTTAGCTGTACACAATATTGGTCACAGGAAAACACCTTATGTAACATCATCCTGTACTTAAAGGATCATGCTGAATGTTTGAGTCCAATATAAACAATTCACACACATATTATGGTACTGACAACCATTTCCCAATATATGCGACTTTAGCGGTAAATAATAGAATTGTTTTTCCTACCTTCCAGACTGCCATTGGTTTCAGTTCATTCCAGTACGACATAAAAATCAACTTGTAGAGGCTTGAAACACACTTAAGATAAATAATCCATCACAGCGAATAACACATGTATTAGCTTTTTTGTTGAAATAACTTTATTTAACTGATCCAACATGAAGACGATGTATGTCTACGCCAGGAAATATAGTCCCAGGATAAGACCACTTTTTTTTTATTTTTTTTTTATAAGACCACATTTACTGAGAAATTAAAATGACTGTGCCTTCTACAATCGTGCATAAGTGTTAAGGTCAAGATCAACTTTATTAGTCTTCACGGACAAATTTGGCTCAAGGTTGCTGTTCCATACACACATCTATTCTACATTCAAATATCAAGTACTGTTATACACACATCGTCATAAAAAAAGTGCCATGTGCTACGCTAGGAAAAAAACCACAGTACTGCTGATAAAAAAGATCAAGATAAAATATCCATATATGTACAGGCTGTTACGTAAACAATACAGAATATGAAGTATACCATCATGCCAAGGCTGTTATATGACACAATCATAATACCTATAATCACAATTAATGCAACATCAGCTAACATCTAACACCATAATAATAAGAAGAAGAATATAAAATGATAATTATAAAAAAAACCATGGAGCAGCTAACTGTGTTAACCAGGGTTATTTTTAGCTAACCATGTTAGCAGGTGAAACATTGAATTTTAAAACGCATGTATGACCTGAATATTTGATTTTGAATGATTAGAGAATTTGAAAAAAATAACTAACTAACTAATAATAATTGGTTTGTAACATAACGTGTATACAGCAGAGATGGGCCTTCAGGGCCAGCAAAGCCTTCTCTGCCGGCCTAGAGATTGTCAGAATCAGAAAATTATATTTTTATAATTTAATATATATTTTAATTAATGCTATATGTATTTTACAAAGTTCGTTCCCCTCAGTTTATTATTAATGTCATTTCATTGCTATTCTTCTCCCTGTTGCGCTGCTTCCAGCGCAGCTCATATAAATTAGCTTTTATCCAATCAGATTTTCCACCTGTGCTGTCTCCAGGTGAAATTCTAGCCTGAGGCCTTCAGAATATTGGGCGTATTCTTTTACACATCAGGGCCTTCTAGCTGGCCTTGGCCTACATCATCAGAGTACAGCATTATGCTAACAGCTACAGCCTGCCAGAAATTCATCAGAAGAAGAAGAGAGCCAGTTAGCTAACTGGAGTAAAACTACCTAGCATGTAACGTAGCATTATCTAATGTTTATTTAAACTTTCTTTCTTGACGTTTAGATTTTTAGATGTAGTGCTTTAGATTTTTTGTTTAGATTTTTACTTAGTCCTGTTGTTTTTTGACACACAATGGCTGAAGGAGGAGAAGAAATGAATTTACTGGAAAACATTTTCCATATTTTCAGCCTTAAAACACAATAAAATGTATTCAAAAATTAAGACAGAGAAGGACATTTTATTGGAACTGAAACGCACCGATAATGTACAGCGTGTCGTTAAACTCTTTCTAAAGACAGAAAGGAGAATGGACTTTGTCTTCAGATGATGAGCAGCTTTGGTAAGTTTGATGGATTTTTATGTGGCTGGAATCTGTGGAGAAGCCTGTTGAATCTGATTGTGTTATTTGTGTTTTACAGCATTTTTGCTTACTTGCTGGTCGTATGAGTAAATGTGATGGTTGTTGTGAGTTTGTTCTTGTTTCTTTGGTAATGACACTGATTTAGGCTATGCCATGTTTATATGTAATGCAGCATCCTGTCATAATGCTTAATAATGCTACATGCCATTCATGTCTCTGCATTTAGTGTGTTGTAACTGTCATAGGTGTTGATCCTCATGTTAAATCACTTTATTCCACTAGATAAAGGTTACTGTCACTGTGAATATGGGCTGGTTACATCTCATAACAGCAGCCTATAGCCCTAGCGTCATGCTGAGGTTATTAGAAGGTGGTTTAGTTGAGGAAGGATAGCTCTGAAGGTCTAGATATAAAATACATGGCTGCCACTGGTACAGGTTGTATATATCGGACTCAAACATGCACGATCAACCAACTTGTGGTTTTATGAGAACGAGATGGCAGACTGAGAAACTGACGTTTGATTGGAAGATGCTGAGTTGAGTTGCTGTCCGCTCAGCTGACTGCATTATGGTTCCAGATGACAAACCACGGGTCAGGTCCGAAATAAAAATGTCTGCCAAATCTGTCTGGCTGTCAGGTGTGGACTCACAATCAGCTCCATGTTCTAAAACACACGTGTGACATGAATTTCTCATGTCATTCGCTGTTTCTCATGCCATTAGCATGTCCATCAGCTGTTTCAGGCTGTACAGCATCGATCACAGACAACATGGCGTATAAAAAAAACAGGTCTAAATAAAGACGAGCAGTTTGGAGCAGGAAAAAGGAAAAACTTTTCTTACATTGGCATTAAATGTCTGTTTATGAAAATAAACTATTTACAAGAAATAATAATGGGGGGTATAATCAGTCATGTAGGATGTGTGAAAAATGGTGTCATGTTGAATTATGACCAAGAAAAACCGAATATAACCAAACCAAGAGTCCACAGGGAAGAAAGAGAGAGAGAGAGAGAAGCTGTTTCCAGAATAATTCCCTCCATTCCCACCTGGAAGTGTGAGGTGGAAGAGGGGAAGGAAGGAACAAGAGGACACCAGAGAGAATTGGGATAGTTACACTTCCTCCACCTTCATCAAATGCCATGTCAATGAATGATGAAGTCATCCTATTGCAGCTTTTACCCCCCNCCCCCCACTTATTGTATGCGATATTGAGTTTTTTATTAATTGATCAGAATTCCATCGAACGTCGTGTCTTCACAAACCCCAGCGTCGTTCCCGAAAAGAAGACATTCGGTTATGGTTAAATCTGACACAGCTACGTTTAAAAATGAACATTGCCTTATTTGAAAAGTTGCTTCTAAGTCATCATCGTCAAGTTCTAAGTAAGTTATTTTCTACGATTATTTTTTTACGTTAATTTTTTTTGATTTTATGTGAAGTATGAATTCAAAGAGAATTACTTTGTTTAATAGTTTTTTGGGGGGTTTTTTGTCGCTCTTTTATCACCACATTCACCTGTGCAGAAATACTCTGGAAATTTCCTCCCGACTGTAATTCTACTTACTGTATACACTCGAGCGTAAGCTGAGTTTTTTTTTTTTTAACCAAATTTCACAACGCAAATCGGGGGTCGGCTTATACACGAGTAATTCAAATCGGATCCCAGAGAACGAAATTTCCAGGGGTAGAATACTACCCATTACCACTACCTATGGAAAATAGTTTAAATTATACCTTAGAATGAAATATTTCCTAACTAAACATCTTATCCAGCACATTTTGTGGCGGCCAGTAAGCCGTGATCTGTCAGTTACGGTAATCAGCTGCTAAAATAAATATCATGTTTACCGGTACGTGGAGTATTTTCAGAAAATCACAGGAATACTGTGACAATACCCAGAAAAACAGGTAATTTGCTAAACAAATAAATTGACTGAACAACATCAGGGGGTCAGCTGAGGGAATTCCAAAACTCTGTATGGAGGAATGTTCCAGCACATAGACAGACCCACATCGACTCAGGTACAAGATAATTACTGAAACCACGTAATGGGTGAGATTCTTAAAAAAAAAAAAAAAAAAAANAAAAAAAAAAAAAAAAAAACTCACCATAATTACACAGCTAAATAAGCGCTGTGATAATTAAAGGTAATTTCTAAAGCTTCCCTTACCTTCATCAGTGTGATTCAGATGAGGAAGAGGAGTCCAGAAAACTTAATGTTAGCTAATGTCACTTCTGGTAATCAGCTGTTTACCAGTACCGGTATGTGGATTATTTTCAGATAATCAGAGGAATACTATGACAATTCTCAGAAAAAACAGGTAATTTGCTAAACAAATAAATTGATAGAACAACATCAGGAAGTCAGCTTATATGCGGGTTTCTTTAAAAATCTAAATTTGCAGGTCAAAATCGGGGGGTCGGCTTATACTCGAGATCGGCTTATAGTCGAGTATATACGGTAAGTCAGTAATAAAAGTTTAAATTGATAAAAATGCACAGATTTCTGTTTTCTAAAGAAAAAATGTGGTTTGCTGTTTGAAACGATCTCAGACTGACTGTGGATTTAGTAAATCGTGTTTATTCATGGAGAAATCTGCATCTGACAGGCAGGACTTCACCTGAGTTTGTCTTTGCTGATTAGCACTGATGGGCCCAACCCCNCCCCCCCCCCCCAAAAAAAAGCATGCCAACAGATCTCCTGGTACTCATTCTATTTCCAAACTGAAAAATCATGTGCATCAGGGCGTGCAGTGAAGTTTGAGACATCCTTACTATGATTTCAGGAGACAGCCAATCAGAAATGAATATTGTATATTACCAATATATACATACAAGTTGCTATTTGGTGTAACCGTGTTAGATCATGAATTCATATAGACTTTTTGTACTGCAGTTGTTAGCAGTTTGGTCAAAGTACTTTGTGATTCGATACATCATAGTGAACATGCTGGTTGGACAAATAGCATGAGTCCTTTAATGTTCATACATGGTGAGGCTAACAGCATTAGCCGCTGTGCGCCATAAATGGACAGTCGTACTTCTCTGAGAAATGTCACACAACTTATTAGCCTGCAGGCCTATAAATAGAAGATGACACATTTTCACGGGCCGCATTATCGTTTGCCAACAGATGCGACGTGGAGAGAGAGAGAGAACACGGTGAAACGGCCCATTTCGTGGCGAGGAATAGAAATCTTTGTTTTAGTTATTGAAATGAGACGTGCTGACTAACTGCGCTACACAGTGATGAACACCCAGAAGTCACGATAACCCTGAATGTATGGATTTGCATGGGAAAATCTGTGAGGGTGGAAATTAATGCGCACACATTAAAGATCCTCATTTTCTGCACTTTCATCTCTGAAATGAGGCGAGGACGAGAAGCGATGGAGCCTGGAGGCATCAACCCTCTGAGGTGTAAAACTGCCACGAGCTCTCCAGCTCACCCTGCAGAAATCCTGTCACAGTTCTGCAGTGCTGTTTTAGATAAGCATGCCAGACTTGCAAAAAAAAAAAAAAAAAAANAAAAAAAAAAAAAAAAAAGAACATTTTTTATAAAAATACTTAAAATTTAGACTCTACATGGTATTTATACTTTTTTTTAAATCACATACAGTTCTGTTAAGGTGGCTGAGTTTCCGTGTCATTTTTTTGTGTAAATTAAGACGATTGTTAGTCTTGGGGAAGCTAACAGCTGATTGGTAGACTTGAGGAAGCTAACAGCTGATTGGTAGAATTGGGGAAGCTAACAACTGATTAGTAGAATTGGGCAAGCTAAAAACTGATTGGTAGACTTGGGGAAGCTAACAGCTGATTGGTAGACTTGAGGAAGCTAACAGTGATTGGTAGACTTGGGGAAGCTAACAGCTGATTGGTAGACTTGAGGAAGCTAACAGTGATTGGTAGACGTGGGGAAGTTAACAGCTGATTGGTAGAATTGGGGAAGCTAACAGCTGATTGGTAGACTTGAGGAAGCTAACAGTGATTGGTAGACTTGGGGAAGCTAACAGCTGATTGGTAGACTTGAGGAAGCTAACAGTGATTGGTAGACTTGGGGAAGTTAACAGCTGATTGGTAGACTTGGGGAAGCTAACAGCTGATTGGTAGACTTGAGGAAGCTAAGAACTGATCGGTAGACTTGAAGCTAACAGCTGATTGGTAGACTTGAGGAAGCTAAGAGCTGATTGGTAGACTTGGGGAAGCTAACAGCTGGTAGACTTGAGGAAGCTAACAGCTGATTGGTAGACTTGAGGAAGCTAACAGTGATTGGTAGACTTGGGGAAGCTAACAGCTGATTGGTAGACTTGAAGCTAAGAACTGATTGGTATACTTGAGGAAGCTAAGAGCTGATTGGTAGACTTCGGGAAGCTAACAGCTGATTGTAGACTTGGGGAAGCTAAGAGCTGATTGGTAGACTTGAGGAAGCTAACAGCTGATTGGTAGACTTGGAAGCTAACAGCTGATTGGTAGACTTGAAGCTAAGAACTGATTGGTATACTTGAGGAAGCTAAGAGCTGATTGGTAGACTTCGGGAAGCTAACAGCTGATTGTAGACTTGGGGAAGCTAAGAGCTGATTGGTAGACTTGAGGAAGCTAACAACTGATTGGGTTTACTAGAGAACGTATGAGTGCATTTCCCTCTCTCTCTCTCTCTGTCTCTCTCTCTCTCTCTCTCTCTCCCCCCCTTTCTCTCTTCACCTCCCATCTCTCTCTCTTTCTCCCTCCCTTTCTTGCTAGTTACACAAAAGAGCGTTCATGAGACAGCAGACCTGTCCGTTTTCCCTCTGATGGCACGCATGCGTATCGTTAATGTACAGCCCTGATCACATGCTAACAGTATGTTAATAATGATGCAAATAAAGCTGCATTACATTACACAGTACAGCGAGAGCACACTGCCTTTGATTTTTGGACAGAAATTGTGCACTTTTGTTTTCCTTTATCTTTTATTTTGCATGCACGCACACACACACACACATATTGGGTGAAACGTCTGGCCTGAAAATGATTGCTTATATTGAATTGCTCTGTTTTGTCACCCTCTTTTGTTTTCCATCTTGTTGCTTTGCAAATGCACTGACTCCAGAATAAAACAGTTTATTTTATCTGGCCGAGGTTTCCAATACCCACAGAGATGAACTCAGCAGAATTTGTACATTTTTATATGACATGTTCAGAGATGTACTATTCGCTGCTTCTGGCAGGTTTTCTTAGCGTCTTGTTATCTAGACGTCTTTGCTGCCGTTCGGTCAACAAAAATATAAAACATAACCCAGGGCTGAATCCACGAACTCATCGAGAAGACATCTGTGGGCATGCAGGATGTTGCAGGAAGCCTCGTGCCTCGCGGTGGCTGAAAAGACGTCATACACAGCGGAACGTGAAGGCATATTCAGTCGTTTTGGTGTGTTTTTTGGGGAGAAATGTGACTCATTTGGGTTGTTGCCATGTCACAAACTGAAGTTGCAGTGAAACAAGATTAAGATTAATTTATCTGGAGCAAGTCTGTTAAATCCCACAACCGTGAAGCCGTGGTTTAAACCCAGTGGATGAGTTTAAATGGAGCTGCTGCGTCTTGCGCACAAGCCAAACCTGCTGTCCAAATGTAACGTCATGCAGACTGAAGCAAAGGCAGAAACCTGCTGAATGCGCCAGAATCCTCCACCGTATGAAGCAGTCTCTTTCTGCACTGAAACACTTTTGGTCCTTTTCTACTCCAGGGCTGAATCAGATGACGTATCTTTCTGAAGCAGACTGTCTGGGACGTCTTTTTCTTTACAAAGAAACTCTGAATATCGCCCTGCTCCCCGCCTTTTCACGCTTCCTGCTCTGCTGTCAGTATGACCGTGAAAAAAAGAGGAAAATCCCGCACTACTTATATAAATATAGTCTTATTATCACCAAACTACAGTTACTGCAGTCCTGTAATTGTTAATCTGACACGTTGTTGAATTAAACATCAAATCTCAAACATCGAGCGGTAAATGGATCGTATTGTAGCACCAGCAGCTCTGCTAGCGTTAGCATGCTACATTTTGTTTGAATTGGAATTAACACCAGCTAACTTGCTAATACAGCTACAAACTAGATGACAGTACAATAAAGTCTAGGAACTGACAATATAACATATATACAAGAGATGAACTTTCCTGTCTGGTTGAAATGATGCGTGACAGGTGATGGGGGGAACACCAGCCAATCAGCTTTCAGATGGGGCCAGTGCTCCTGTGGCCCCACCCCTGTCTACGCCACTGGTCCAAGACGAAGGACCCGGCGTCTAATTTCTAACTGACCATCAGATGGATGAGAATGGCTCTGCATGCTGATCCTGGAAATGACGGACATTATCCGGATTTACATTTTTATCTGCTGCTGAAATAATGACAATAAATCAGCGGGGGTGTCACAGATATGGATAATTACGCCGTGAAGTCTGCGGCGCCGTTGGCCTTGGAAAGTCCTGTGATCTCCTCGCGGCTCAGCGAGGGAGGAAAGGCTGACAGTGAAAAATGAGGCTCGTGTCTGGTACACCGGGAGCGAACGGGCCGCGCATCATAAATAAAAGCTCGTGCGCGCACTAATGTCGCCTCTCTTTTCCCGATCGCAGATGCTAAAAGATGCATTTCCGTGTACGCGCGTGTGTTTCTATTTTCAGCGTGTGCGTTTCGACGTGGCAGCAACGTGAAGACGTATTAATCCTTCAATTTTATGTGTTTTTCTGGGGGAAAAGAAATCATAAAAACAGTTTCTAAACGTCCTTCAGCTCAGAATCAGAGTATCGTCTCACAGCATCATTTTCTGCAAATAAAGGGAGTTGGCTAAATTTGAGCTGAACTGGACTTTAAAGGACCATACCGGTGTTTCAGAAGCTGCAGGGGAAAAAAAACAAGTAAACACAGAAGCTGAGAGTTCCAAAAATACAATGCCCCAAATATCTATACATATTAACAACCAGTTAAGACACACAACAAATACTGATTCATATGTGGATATTATTATTATATCATTGGATGATCAGAAAAATAGCAAGTAATTTGCAGT
The DNA here is from genome assembly GCA_014773175.1 of Lucifuga dentata. Taxonomy (NCBI): domain Eukaryota; kingdom Metazoa; phylum Chordata; class Actinopteri; order Ophidiiformes; family Bythitidae; genus Lucifuga; species Lucifuga dentata. The sequence goes on from VXCM01002449.1 coordinate 71,699, forward strand.
ATTTTTTTTTTCAAATTACAGACATGGCAGCTTTGCACAAGAATAATGTCATTATTGTACTTATTTTAAATCACACAAGGTCCCGGGTAAGCTATTCTGTGCATAGGACTTGGTTTTTACATTAAAGTACCATACCAGTGATTTTACATGTTTGACTCCAATAAACACAACCTGCATGCATGTTATGTTACTTCCAACCATTTTCTAAAACATACTGCTGGAGTGGTAAATTTTTGAATTATTTTTCCTACCCTCCAGACTCCCACTGGTTTCAGTTCATTCCAGTACGACACAAAAATCAATTTGTAGAGACGTGAAACATAGTGAGATAAATAATCCATCACAGCAAACCAAATTTGTTCATCAAAGTGACTTTATTTAAATGCTCCAACACAGAGCTGTACGGAAGACAGTGTATGTCTCCGCCAGGAAATATAGTCCAAGGACGAGGGATTTTACTGAGAAATTAAAACGAGCATGCCGTCTACATTCAGACAGACATGGTAGAAGGCGAAACTTGAATTTTAAAGGACCATACCACCTATTTTGCATGTTTGAGCCGAATATATTCAATTTTCATACACATAACGTTACTGACAATCATTTCCCAAAGCATACTACTGGAACGGTGAATTAAAAATGTTTTTCCTACCTTCCAGACCTCCATTGGTTTCAGTTCATTCTGCTATTAAAATCAACTTGTTGATACT